>PVIW01005256.1:36742-110807 GCA_004026585.1 Noctilio leporinus | reverse complement strand
GTTCCATCCATGTTGTTGCAAAGGGTCCAAGTTCCTTCTTTCTTTCTGCTATATAGAATTCCATTGTGTAAATGTACCAAAGTTTTTTGATCCAATCATCCACTGATGGGCACTTAGGCTGTTTCCAGCACTTGGCTATTGTAAATAGTGCCGCTATGAACATAGGTGTGCATAGGTTCTTATGAATTGGTGTTTCAGGATTCTGAGAGATGTAAATTAAAACTACATTAAGATACCACCTCACACCTGTCAGAATGGCAATCATCAGCAAATCAACAAACAACAAGTGTTGGCGAGGATGCGGAACCCTTATACACTGTTGGTGGGAATGTAGGCTGGTGCAGCCACTGTGGAAAACAGTATGGGGTTTCCTTCAAAAACTAAAAATGGAACTACCTTTTGATCCAGCAATTCCACTACTTGGACTATACCCAAAGAATCCTGAAACACCAATTCATAAAAATAAGTTTCTTAAATGTGCCAAGTTTTGAGGACTTCTGGCCAACATGGAGATATAGGTAGACATGCTTTGCCTCCTTGTACAATCATAAAAAGAATCACAACTAACCTCAAAACAAAAATTAACCAGAACTGCCAGAAAATTGAATTGTATGGAAGTCTGACAACCAAGGTTTTAAAGAAGAAATACTCATCCAGATGGGTGGGAAGGGTGGAGATGGGGAGCTGGGCAGAGGATGTGGTATGTCTGTGGTGAGTTGGTGGCAAGGCAGTGGAGGTGGCCAACAGAGTGGGCAGTCCCACATTTACATGTGGCAGATAAAAGCCAAGAAAGACAACCGTGTATCGATCCCAGGCCAGATTGTGCAGCCCATGGTTCCAATGACTGGAAAATAAAGCCTCATAGCTTCTGGCTGTGAAACCACTGGGGGTTAGGGCAGTGAAAGAAATTGCCCATATCTCAGGAGGGTCCATTTAGAGGGCTCTCTCTCAAATGTATGTAAACACACCCACTCTGAAACCACCCCCACCATGGCAACAGCTAGAAGAGCACCTGTCCCATATGAAAAATGGGTAAAGTGACTAGAAAAGGGGTGAGTTGAGCAAGAGGCATTGTTACCTCTCTGACCCCTCCCTACATACAGTGCCACAATGTGGTGAAATAGGTTGCTCTGCTGAATACCCAAGCCTTTGACTCTTACAATGTAACAGGTGCTGCAAGATAATGAGTAAAAGTAGCTCTACCTCATATACAGAAATTATACATTTTGGAGGCTGCCAAATTGAGAAGAAATATAGTCCAAATGAAAGAACAGATCAAAACTGCAGAGAAATAACTAAGCAAAACAGAGATAGCCAACCTATCAGATGCAGTGTTCAAAACTCTGGTGATAAGGATGCTTAGAGAACTCATGGAGTATGACAAATGCATAAAGGAAGAAATGAAGGCTACATTAATAAAAATAAAGAAAAATCCATAGAAAACCAGTAGTGAGGGGAAGGAAGCCAGGTTCAAAACAATGAATTGGAACATAAGGAAGAAATAAATAGTCAACCACTATAGAATGAAGAAATAAGAATTAAAGACAAAACAAAACAAAACAAAAAAACAGAGAGAATAAGAAGATTCTGGGATAACTCCAAAAGTGCCAACATCCAAATCATAGGGATGCCATAAGGAAAAGAGGAAGAGCCAGACATTGAAAATTAATTGGAAAAAAAAAAAGAGAAACAGTGAACAAAGTCTTCCTTATTTGGTGAAGGAATAGACATAAAAGTCCAGGAAGCACAGAGAGTCCTAAACAAGTTGGACCCAAGAGGACCACACCAAAATATATAATAATTAAAATGCCAAAGGTTAAAGATTGAGAATCTTAAAAATGGCAATGGAAAAGCAGAGAGTTACCTACAAAGGAATTATTATAAGATACAGCTGATTTCTCAAAATAAACTTTTCAGGGAAGAAGAGACTGGTAAGAAGTATTCAAAATGATGAAAAGCAGGGACCTATAATCAAGATTACTCTATCCAGCAAAGCTATCATTTAGAATGGAAGGACAGATAAAATGCTTCCCAGGCAATACAAAAAAAAAAACAAACAAAAAAAACAAAACAAAACAAAAAAAAAAAACAAAAAACCTAAAAGAATTCATCATCACCAAGCCCCTATTATATGAAATGTTAAAGGGACTTATTTAAGAAAAAGAAGAAAATTGAAACTATGAATAGTAAAGTGACAACAAATTCACAGCTATCAACAACTGAATCCAAAAAACAAAAACAGATTAAGCAAATAACTAGAACAGGGGCAGAATCATAGATATGGAGATAAGATGGAGGATTATCAGTAGAAAGGGGAAGGGGAAGAATAGGGAAAATGTACAGAGATAAGAAGCATTATTGGTAAGTAGAAAATAGGTAAGGGTTGCCCTGTCTGGTGGCTCAGTGGAAAGGCACCAGACTATGAACCCAAAGGTCGCTGGTTCGATTTCCATCCAGGGCACATAACCAGGTCGCAGGCCAGGTCTCCAGCCAGGTCTGTAGCTGGAGGCAGGTGAAAGGCAACCATAGATAGATGATTATCTCCCTTTCTTCATCCCTCCCTGCTCTTCTTTCTAAAAATAATGGATAAAATCCTAAAGAAAAAAAAAAAGAAAATAGGTAGGGGGATGTTAATAACCACTCATAGACATGAACTAAGAGGGAGGTATTGCTGGAGGGAAGGGGGGTATCAGGCAGAGGGGGCAAAGGGAAAAATTTGGGACAATCAATAAAATATACTAAATTTGGGATAATCAATAAAATATACTAAAAAATGCCACATTTTAAAGGAAAAGAAATAGCTGTTCTTTATGTGGGTCAAAAGGAAAACAATAAAAGCCACTTAGTTCTACAAAAGTTCCCTGCTGTATCCAATTTCCTCTAAAAACAAAAAAGGAGTCATCTGTTGCTTTGGGTTAATAAAAGCTGACTATATCAAACTAGAAATTGTATTTAATCTGTTTCATTAAATGAATTTTTTGGCCAGCATTGCCCAAGAATCTCTATGATTCTTGTTTCAGAGTTCAGAGTACTCACAAGACTCAGTGAACTGCCAAGCTGTTCACTTACATTCCTGTTTCTCCTCTGGTTTGGGCCTTCACTTCCCCACTGACTGCCTCCATCTGTCTTGTATGTTCCCACATGTGCAACTCAGCCTTTTTATTACATACACACTTTTGCACCCCTACTCATGGATGCCTTATGCTTGAACAAAAATGTGGTGCTGTGCATAAAGATGGTGTTTGTTAAGTAGAAAAGAGTAACTTCAAAGTAAACGGGTACTCAGATAATAAAATGCTTTTGACAATTCACAAAAAGTAAATGTTCCTGGTTGCAAAGGAGGCTTAGTTGAAATCTTGTTATCTACTTTCTTCTCATTTTCCCCAGACCTATGAGCTCACATTCATGGATCACTCTGAGCAACTCCCATTTTTTTTTTTTTTTCCTTCATTCTTTTAGGTAGAAGCATTCAGTTCTCCTTAACCTTCTAGTCCTGACTTCTACTGGGCAGTTTTGTCTAAACTCAGTTGAATACGCTACAAAAGAACAGAACCTTAATTTAATGTCTCCCAATTTAGAAGGTAGGAGTGTCTGGAAATCCAAAGGTAAAATATCTTTGTTTTACTACACTTTCTTTTATTTTGCCATGTTTCAAGTTGATAGCAATGGAAAGACCATCCTACTTCTATGTTTTTAAAAGTAGGGAAACAGAACTTTGTATTCTCTCAATTTTATAGCTTCAAGATGTAAATAGCCATCTTCTCCCCTTTTTTATTTCTTTGGTAGCACTGTTTATGAGGACATGTTGGGTTCTTAGGAAAGCTTAGAGCTTTTGGCCATGGATGAGTAGAAGGGATGAATATATAAAGAAAGGTGAGAACGCTGCCCCATTCTCCATTGTTTTGTCAATGCTTACTGTACTACAGATTTTAATTGTGATATTTATTACTGCCCTTAAAACTGAAAAGCAATTACTAGGAAAAACTATTATTAGCTTTACTTTTACTTTACAAATACAGATTTTAAATTTACAGATTTCCTTAACAAATACAGATTTTTAAAAAATCTGTTCTTTGCAACTGTCTAAATCCATGTCTCCCTAACAATAACAAAATTGGATAAGCTAAAGAAAATAAGATAAAACTAAACACATTCTTATCATATGATATAGCAATTACACTTAGTATTTACCCAATGGGGAGGAAAAGTTAACATTTACACAAAAATCTGCACATGCATGTTTATAGCAACTTTATTCACCATTGCCAAAACCTTGGAGGCAACAAGATGTCCTTCAGTAGGTTAGTAGATAAACTGGTACATTCACACAATGGAATATTATTTGGTGCTGAAAAGAAATGAGCTAACAAGTCATGAAAAGACATGGAGGAACTTTAAATGTGTACTACTAAGTGAAAGAAGCCAATACGGTAAGGCTACAGATTGTACGATTCCCACTATATGTCATTCTGGGAAAGGCAAAACCACTGACAATAAGATCAGTGGTTGCTAGGGTGTGAGGGTAGAGGAAGGGGTGAATATGCTGACAGAGGACTTTTAGAGCAGTGAAAATAATCTACATATTATAATTATGGGTACCTATCCTCATACATTTGTCCAAACCCAGAGAATGTATGGTACCGAAGAACCTTAACATACATTATAGACTTCAGGTAATTTTATATGCCACTGTAGGTTCCCCCTTGGAAAAAATGTTTCATTCTGGTGAGTGATGTTGATAATGGAGGAGGCTATGCAAGAGTTGGGTAGGAAGTGCATGGGAGATCTCTATCCCTTCCTCTCCATTTTATTGTAAACCTAAAACCACTCTAAAAAATGAGGTCTTAAAAATATAACTGTAATATCATTAGCAATGAGCCAAGTAAAAAGAGAATTAGTAAAATATTTCACTATAGTGGCTATTAGAATATTCTATAACACATTGTTTATGACCATTCTCTGTTAAAATTGCATTAATGTGCCAAACCCCATAGGGGTTTAACAGATATTTGTCCATTTCCCCCTTATTCCAAATAAAAACCAATTTCCTCAGCCTGAATTGCAAGGACTGATAGGTCTGTTGGGAAAGTGCTTCCTTAATAGATGTTGTTATCAGTTTGGGGGTTCATATCCCAAAACCTGACAGGAGCTAAACTTCCAGGAACTAACTTGTAGACCTCCCTTTTGGCGAAAGATCCTGTATTGGTTTAAAGTACTTCATTTAAGCTTCAGTTTCTAATTGTGTTTTAGTAAAGTGCCTATTCAACTTTTGGACTAGACTGTTGGATCTCAGAAATAAATTCTAGTTCCAAAGTCTGCTCATATGAATGTCAATCCAGAGGCAAGCTTTCAGTTTTCTAAAGTGGCTTTCCCTTGCCTTTTCAAGGGAAGTGAGGGAAGAAAGCCATTCAGCTTATGTTACTAAACGGTCATCTTTGGGTTAATTGCCACAAAATAAATAAAATCATCCTCATGAAATTCTCTCCCTAAAGTGTGTTGATTGGCAATACCATCTTGGTGATACAACCTATTTCAAGATTTCTTGGGTTTTTCTATCAGGAGTTACTGGAGTTAAAATATTAGATATATTTTATAAAGAAGTTTCTTTTGGATCACTGATGATTAAATCCTCATTTTTATAGTAGAAGCTTTTCTCAAACCTTTGGAGATCCTTAACTTACTGTTCTATTTAAGGGCCAGGCATTGAGACAATGGCCGAGAGTGCTGGGCACATAAGGGTGGCTTGTCACCTGATAAATCTAATAATGTCATCAGGATTGGACAGGGGTTTTATTTTTTATTGGGGTACTCCCAAATGCAGTTATGTATAGTTTTTTCCCATTGGGCCATAGGCATCCTGGAGAGGAATCCTCTAATTTCTTGCTTGAGGATTATATATTTGGCTGCCAAGGTTCTTAAGGACCTGAGATGGGAGAAGGTAGCTGGAATTGGGTGTGAATGGACTCAAGGTTTGGTCTGCAGATGCTCAGGTAATTCCCTTTATTTCCAATGTAACTCCACTCCCATCTTTCTTTGTGTCTTTTGTTGTTTTGTTTTAAGCTCCAGAGCCTATCTGATTCAACTTATCCTGATTCAACTTCTGTCTTTTGCTGGAGTGTGTGGAGTAAATGCTCCTTTTTTTCTGAAACATAAAGGAGCTATTTTTCTTCTGGATCTTTGATTCATTCCCAGTTAGTCTCTTTGTAGCTTCAACTTCCAGTTTAAATATACTGGGATTTTGGGGACATGTATGTGTTTTTCTTTAACTTTAATTTTATTTTATTGTTGTTGTACTACATGTATCCCATCTTCCCCCACCCCCCAACCCCATTGCTCTCCCCTGGCCCACCCTCCCCATCCCCACTCCCACAGTCAATCCAACGTGTTGTCCATATCCAGTCCATGGGTCATCCATGCTAATTCCCTGACTAAACTGCTCCCCTTCTTTGCCTCCTTCTCCCTACTCCCCCTCCCGTTCCCCTCTGCATACTGAAAGTCTGTTCTGTGTGTTTATGTCTCTGGTTCTATTTTGCTTGTTTGTTTGTTTTGTTCATTAGTATCCTGTATTGAGTGAGGTTATATGGTATTTGTCTTTCACTGATTGGCTTATTTCACTAAGAATAATACTCCAGTTTCATCATATTGTCACAGAAATTAGAAATTTCTTCTTTCTTTCTGCTGTGTAATATTCTATTGTGTAAATGTACCACAGTTTCTTGATCCATTCATCCACTGATGGACACTTAGGCTATTTCTAGCACTTTGCTATGGTAAATAGTGCTGCTACGAAAATAGGGGTGCATAGATTCTTCCGAATTGGTGTTTCAGAGTTCTTCAGGTATAATCCTAGCAATGGAATCACTGGGTCAAAAGGCAGTTCCATTTTTATTTATTTATTAAAAATATTTTATTTATTAGTTTTAGAAAGAGGAGTAGAGAGAAAGGCAGAGAGGAAGAGAGACATCAATGTACAGCTGTTTGGAGACCTGGCTTGCAACCTCGTTAGGTGCCCTGGCTGGGGAATCAAACCAGTGACCTTTGGGTTTGCAGGCCAGCACCTTATCCACCATACCATCAGGAAGCCAGGACTTCCATTTTAGTATGGAGGAAATGCCATACTGTTTTCCATAGTGACTGCACCAATCTGCATTTTTACCAACAATGCACCAAGATTCCCTTTTTTCCACATCCTCACCAGCACTTATTTGTTGATTTGTGAATGATGGCCATCCTGACAGCTGTGAAGTGGTATCATTGTGGTTTTAATTTGTATCCTTCTGATGGCTAATGAGCATTCTTTCATATGCCTATGGGCCCTTTGTATGTCCTCCTTGGAGAACTGTCTGTTCAGGTCCTTTGCCCATTTTTTAATTGGGCTGTCTGTCTCCCTGGTGTTGAGTTGTGTAAGTTCTTCATGTATTTTGGAGATCAAACTCTTGTCTGAGGTGTCATTGAAAAATGTGTTTTCCCATACAGTTGGTTTCCTTTTGATTTTGTTGATGTTTTCTTTAGCTGAACAGAAACATTTCAGTTTGATATAATCCCATTTGTTTATATGCTCCTTTATTTTCTTTGCCCTTGGAGAAGTATCAGTGAAAATATTTGTTTAGGATAGCTGAAATTTTACTTTCTAAATTTTCCTCTAGGACTTTTATGTTGTCACAGCTTATATTTAAGTCCTTTCACCATCTTGAGTTTATTCTGGTGTATAGTGTATATAAGTTGGTGGTCTAGCTTTAGTTTTTTGCATGTCCCTGTCCAATTCTCCCAACATCACTTGTCAAAGAGACTATTTTCACTCCATTTTATGCTCCTTCCCACTTTGTTGAATATTAACTGACCATAGGGTCCTGGTTTTATTTCTAGGCTCTCTATTTTGTTCCATTTATCTGTATGTCTATTCTTATTTCGGTACCAGCCTATTTCAATTACAGTGGCATTGTAGTATTGTTTGATATCCAGTATTGTGATTCCTCCTACTTTGTTCTTCTTTCTCAAGATTGCTGTGGCTATTTGTGGTCATTTTTGGCTCCATATAAATTTTAAAGTATTTTTTTTTTTTTGTATCTGTGAAATATGTTATTGGTATTTTAATTGGGATTGCATTGAATCTATAGATTGCTTGGGGTAGTATGGACATTTTAATGATGTTAATTCTTCCTATCCATGAACATGGTATATGCTTCCATTTATTTGTATGCTCCTTAATTTCTTTCTTCAGTGTTCTATAGTTTTGTGAGTACAAGTCTTTTACCTCCTTGGTTAAGTTTATTCTTAAGTACCTTATTTTTCTTGTTGCTATGATAAATGGGATTTGTTTTTCTAGCTTGTATCTTTGATGTTTCATTGTTGGTATACAAAAGTATACAAAAATACCTTTGATTTCTGAATATTAATGTCATATCCAGCTATTTTGCTAAATGTGCTTATTAGGTGGAGTCGGTTTTTGGTGAAATCTGCCGGGCTTTACATGTACACTATCACATCATCTGCAAATTATGATAGTTTTAATTTTTCCTTTCCAATTTGTATACCTTTTATTCCTTTTTCTTGTCTGATAAATATGGCTAGAACTTCTGAAATGATATTGAACAGAAGTGGGGAGAGTGGACAGCCTTGACTTATTCCTGATCTTAGGGGAAAGCATTTAGTTTGTACCCATTGAGTATGATGTTGAATGCAGGTTTCTCATACATGGTCTTTATTATGTTGAGGTATGCTCCCTCTATTCCCACTTCCCTGACTGTTTTTTAACATAAATGGTTGCTGTACTTTATCAAGAGCTTTTCCAGCATCTATTGATATGATCATATTTTTTTTCTTTCATTTTGTTTATGTGGTATGTTACATTTAATGATTTGCAAATGTTGTGCCATCTTTGCATCCCTGAAATGAATCCCACCTGATCATGGTGTATGGTCTTTTTAATGTATTGCTGGATCCATTTAGCCAATATTTTATTGAGAATTTTAGCATCCAAGTTCATCAGGGATATTGGCCTGTACTTTTCTTTCTTAGTTGTGTCTTGACCAGGTTTTGGGTTTAGCATAATACTGGTATCATAGAAAGAGATTGGGAGTTTTCCCTCTTATTGGATTTTTTTGAATAGTTTGAGAAGGCTAGAAGTTAGTTCTTCCCTAAATGTTTGGTGAAACACCTGTGTAGCCATGCAGTCTGGGGCTATTGTGTAGTTTTTTGATTACTTGGGAGTTTTTTAATTACTTCTTTTATTTCACTAGTTGTTATCAGTCTATTCAGGCTTTCTGCTTCTTTAGGATTCAGTTTTGGTAGATTATACATTTCCAGAAATTTGTCCATTTTACCCAGGTTGTCAAATTTTTTGTCATATAGTTATTTGTAGTAATTTCTTACAATTTTTTTGTATTTGAGGTATCAGTTGTGATTTCTCCTATGTTGTTTCTGATTTTGTTTATTTAGGTCCTTTTTCTTTTTTTCTTGTTGAGTCTGGTTAAATCTTGTCAATTTTGTTTATTGTTTTCAAAGAACTAGCTCCTGGATTTATTGATTCTTTGAATTGTAGTTTTAGTGTCTAAGTCATTTGATTCTGCTCAGATCTTGATTATTTCCTTCCTTCTACTTGCTTTGGGCTTTGTTTGCTGTTGCTCCTCTAGTTCTTGTAGCTTTATGGTTAGGTTGTTTATATAAGCTGCTTCTAACCTTTTTAGGTATGCTGGTATTGCTCTGACTTTCCCTCTGAGGACTGCCTTTGCTGTGTTCCATAGATTTTGAGTTGTTGTGTATTCATTTTCATTTATTTCCAGATTTTTTCTTATTTCTTCTTTGATCTCATCATTAACCCATTCATTACTTAATAGCATGTTATTCAGTATCCATGAATTAAAATGTTTTGGATTTTTTCCCATGAGGTTAGTTTTTAGTTTCAAGCCATTATGATCTGAGAAGATGCTTGGTATGATTTCAATTTTCTCGTATTTGTGGAGGATTGTTTTGTGTCCTACCATGTGGTATATCTTTGAGACCATGTACATTTGAAAAGAATGCTTCTTTGGAGTGAAAAGTTCTGTATACATCAGTTAAGTCCATTTCATCTAGAGTGTTGTTCAATACCGCAATTTTCTTGGTGTTTTTTTGCTTGAAAGATCTGTTCATTGTTAATAAAGGGGTATTAAAATCCCCTTTTATTAGTGTGTTACTGTCTATATCTTTCTTGAAGTCTTCCAAGATTTTCCTTATAGATTTGGGTGCTCCTATGTTGGTGCATATGTTTACAAGAGTTATATCTTGATTGATTTTTACCTTAAGCATTATGAAATGCCCTTCTTTGTCTCTTTTTATGACCTTCATTATAAAATCTATTTTGTCTGAAATAAGTATTACTATCCCAGGCTTTTTTTTCATGTTTATTTGTTTGAAATATGTGTTTCCTTCCCTTAACTTTTAACCTGTGTCAAACTTTTGTTCTGAGGTGGGTCTCGCGTAGACAACGTATGTGTAGGTCATGTTTTCTTATCCATTCAGCTGCTCTATGTATTTTGATTGGTGCATTTAATCCATTTATGTTTAAAGTCATTATTGACAGATACTTATTCATTGCCATTTTCCCCCTTTGTACCTGTGTTCCTCTCTGTCTCTCTCTGTTTCTTTCATTTTTTAAAGACTATCTATTTTTATTTTTAGGAAAAGGGAAAGTGAGGGAGAAAGGCAGAGAAACATCAACGTGTGGTTGCTTTTTGTGCACTCTCTACTGGGGACATGGCCTGCAACTCAGTCATGTGCCCTGGCTAGGAATTGAACCAGCAACTCTCTGGTTCACACACCAGTGCTCAATCCTCAGTCATGTGCCCTGGCTGGGAATTGAGCCAGCAACCCTCTGGTTCACACACCAGTGCTCAATCTACTGAGCCATACCAGCCGGGGCTGTTTCTTCATCTTTTTAAAGCAGACCTTTTTAGCACCTCTTGCAATGCTGGTTTGGTGGAGATGTATTCTTTTAGCCTTCTTTTGTCTGGAAAACTTATTTCACCTTCTGTTTTAGGTGAGAGCCTTGCTGGATAGAGTATTCTTGGTTGCAGGCCTTTGTTTTTCATTACTAGGAATAATGTTTTTCCTATTCCCTTCTTACTTGTAGTGTTTCTTTTGAGAAATCAGCTGATAACCTTCTCGAGTCCCCCTTACATGTTATCACCTGTTTCCCTCTTGATGTTTTTAGAATTCTCTCCTTGTCTTTGAAATTTGCTATTTTAATTATGATGTGTCTTGGAGAGAGTCTCTTTGGCTTCATTTTCATTGGGACCCTTTGTGCTTCCTGAACTTGAGTGAGATTTTCACTCTTCTTGTTAGGGAAGTTTTCTGTCATTACTTTTTCAAACAGGTTTCTATCCCTTGCTCCTCTTCTCCTCCTTTTGGTATCCCTGTGATATGGGTATTATTGCATTTCATGTTGTCTTATAGCTCTCTTAAAACCTCTTAATGTTTTTTAGTCTTTTTTCATTTTGTTGCACTGTCTTGGAATACTTTTCTATGTTGTTCTCCAGCTCATTGATTTAATCCTCTGCTTCCTCTAGCCTGTTATTGATTCCTTCTGTATTCTTCAATTTGGAAGTTGTTTTCTTCATTTCCTTCTGGTTCTTACTGATGGTTTCTATGTTCTTTTCAATGCTGGTATATTTCTCAGTAAGTTCTTTGTAGTTCTCCTGAAGTTGTTTGTAGTTTTCTTTGAGCTCACCCAATTCATTGAGCTTCTCTATCATCATTATTTTGAATTCCATATCCTATAGTTTGCTTGCCCTTATTTCATTTATCGGTCTTTCTGGATATTCCTCCTTTTCTTTTGGTGATAGACTGTTTCTTTTTCTCCCCATTGTTAGGTTTCTCTTCTTATTTGCTTTTGCTTTTTAAATTGGGCTTTTTTGAGTTCCTATCTTTGTGGTATGACCCTCTGTCATGTAGAGGTGCACTATCTTTACTTCCTTGATCCTCCTCTGTTGAGGTCAGATCATTCTATTTTTTGGGCCTAGTCAGCCTAGTGGGGCCACCCAGAGATCCACTGTATTTGTGTGTGCCCTTCAGTTTTTAATCCAATTGATCTGTGTTCAGTTATTAGGTGTAGGTACCTTTGTGCAGCATAGATTGTTTCCCTTTTAATCCATTGAATCTGTGATCAGCAGCAAGACTCAGGCACCACTGGGCAGAGCTGACTGACTCCAGTGGGCGGGGCTATGATGCCCCCTCAGGTGAAAGCCACCTGGCCCAGAGTAGTCCACCTGTGGTATGGGGGATGAATCAGCACTGGGACCACATTAGCTGCTCCCTCATTTCATTTCTCTCCTCCAAGCCACCACTCCAAACTCTTCTTAAGTGTCTCTAGCCCACTCTGTACTCCCTGTAATGGAGCCCAGGGTAAGTGGGTGCCAATGTATTTTCATGTGTGGTCACTTTAATAATGCTCTGTCCCTAACACTCTCAGGTTAGCAAACCCCAAGGTGTTTTGCTTTTCATAGCTGGATATTGTTTTACTTTCAGATGTATTGCTGTTGGCTGGGAAGCCCAGTTGGGGGGTTAGAACCTACCCTTTTCAGGTGGAGCTCTCAGCTCCATCCCTTCGGCTGCTTTCACTTGTGGGAGCCCAACCAGCCCTCTCACATCTCCACAATTTCTACCAGTTATGTTATGATGAAGCAGCCTCTTCTGTTCTGTCTGTGGTTATAAGGCCTCTTTCCATCTGGTGTTCTGTTGGTTATCCAGATGATTTTTTTCCCCAATTAAGTTGTAATGCCAGATTGGTTCTGGAAGGAGGTTGGTGTAGTTTTGCTTTCTCCTCTTCCACCTTGGAATCTAATATCTTTCATAATATTGATTTTACTCTATGTGATAATATTATGGATGATTTTAAAATTATTTCTTTATATATGTTTCTGAATTTAAAAAATTTCTTTACTAAAAATGTTACCAGTTTTATGATCTGTAAAAGTGTAATTAATTATTCACAATCATTCTATATTATATAATTACATAAAACTTTGGAATTTTGGAGGTTAAATTAAATCAGTATGACCTTTAAATTTCAGTATATGTTACCCAATATTTTCAGTATTTCATACTTCCCATGGTTCAATATACATAACCCAACGATTTTAATTGTTCCTGAGATCCAACATTTTAATTTTAATATTAGCAGACTAAAACTCTTCTAACATTAGCTCACAAACTTCCATTTTTAAGCATGTTTGGAGTCCTAGATTTGTTTTGCAGGCACTGTTGGTAACCTTCATTATGAAAAAAAAGAAAATCCTATTGTTCAAGTGGGCTATGATGCTTTAAGTACCCAGGAGAACAATACCTTTGATTCTGAGAGATTAGATTGGAAAAGCAAATGCCATCTAACACTACTGAATCCCAGGATTGGTCTGGGAGATGTCAAGGTACTCAGTAAATAGGAAAATGTAAAATAAATATCATCAGAAGTTTCAAAGTCAAGGTTCTAAACATTTTCAAGATAGACAAATCAAACTCTACTATCAGGTTCAGCCTTTTCTCTGCTATGGAAAATTTAAAAATCTACCTAGGAATGTTTGGTTAGGGTACAGCTACTAGATTTTGCTCAATGTCAGTCTTAATATTATTAATGCCACATAGATGTCACCAAGTAGGTCCTGATTTGCCAGTGTGAATGTGTTTTAAAAGAGGGGTAATTGGCCATCTTTAGAAACAACAGGAAGAAACAGAAGGAATACTGGGAGGGAGTTAGGAGACCAAGCTTTATACATAATCCAAGTAATTTTACCACTAGGAGCCTTGGTTTTCTTTTCTATACTATGAGAAGATTGGATTATATAATCTCCAAGAATCCTTTTATAGCTGTAGTTCAATGAATTTCTTTATTGAAAGCTTTCTCTGTCTCCTAGGCTTTATTCAGTAGCCATCAAATGGTTGTTAACTCTGGTTACCAGCCTTGGTGCTTATACACAGAAAACTAATCTCATTGGTTGTCCCCTTGGAAATAAAATTGCTGGCAATAAATTCCCCAGAAGTAATTATTCCTGCTACCCTGGTGTGCAGCTTCAATTTATGGCAATTACATACAATTAGTCATAGCTTCCTTACCCCTTACTCTTTATGGTTTAGCATTCAGAAAGGGTAGTCTTTCCACAAAGTTGGTGTGCATCACGATAAATACATCTGGGCTTCTAATAAAACACATCTCTCAATTTTTCCTGATAATTGTGGAGAAAGGTTGGGCCCTTGTTTTCTGCATCACTAGCAAAATTACCCACAACTAAGGTTGGCAGAATTTTTGCCCAAAAAAGAGAAATAAATTGAAAGCAAATCCTAGAGGACCTTGAGATTAATTTGATGTATTTTATTTTAAAATTACCACTGATAAATATTTTCTGTTCTTAGAGGTTTTAGTTGTTATCCTATGGCTTGTCTTTCTGTTTTCATTTCAGCAGATAATTGCTTGCCTCAGGATATTGCTCTTCTTACAGAGAAAAATTTATCAGATTTTAAGTGCTTTCTCAAATTAACTGTTGAGTGTCCACTTTGGTGCAGTCAGAAGTCATTATCTAGTGAAGGCCTGTGTGTGGGAGACCTACTAATCTCTCTTCTTTTCCCCTTTACCCAAATATGAGTATTTGTATCTGGTTCTTAATGATATTCCAGGACTTACTGGGAAAAAGGAAGTACATGCACAAAATTAAAACAAGTTGTTTAGTTATATGTCCTACAAATCTTTTTCCTTCCATGTGTACCACCAAATCTGTAGGAAAACCAGCATAGGTATAGTAGCAAAGAATAGGTCCTACATAAACATCTACTGATGGGATAAATGAATAAATGAACACACGAAAGTGTTTTCATTGACATTTTTTTTTACAAGATTTTAGTTAGTTAGTTAGTTTTAGAGAGAGGGAAAGGGAAGGAGAAAGAAAAGGAGAGAAACATTGATGCAAGAGAGAGACTTCGATCCCAAATGGACCTTTCCAACAAGCCCTGACTGGAAACCCAGGCATATGCCCTGACCAGGAACTTAACCAGCAACCTTTCACCCAACCAACTGAGCCACATGGTCAGTGCTTCACTGATATCTTTAACATAATGGCACAAGAAACTCGTACCACATATGGAGCTATAAAAAGAGCTATTTGCTTGGTCAATAAAATAAACACATTGTGCTTTAACTTTTAATCTCCTTGCTGGGATTGTTAAGAGTTAAATTTTAAGTACATGTGTAACCTTTCTGGCAGTTTTCAGATTGGATATCTACAATATTAGGAAGTCTTCATGGGAGAAAGGACTAGACTATTTCAACTAGCAGAAAGAAGGAATGATTGTAGCTAAAAGAGATCTTAGAGATCACTTAGCCCAGGGGCCCCTAACCCATTGTCCACAGGCCAAATGTAGTACAGATACACCTTTGTGTTTAAAACTGCAATTTCCAAGCCTCTAGTCAGAGCCTGTACTTTTAGTTTTCTGTGGGCTTCATTCCTTATTGTTTTCCATTAGATCACGGGTGGTAAACACAAGGCCCGTGGGCTGAATCCGGCCTGGCACCTCAGCCCAGCACCTTGTGTCAACCCAGCTTACTCAACTGTTACGGAGTAGTGACATTTCTACAGTCCTAAAGTCACATTTGGCCCTTTGAAGGCAACCTCAAGGCTGATGTGGTCTTGAGTTTGACACCCCTGCATTAGATGGTTCCACATTCCATGCTGCTGACTGCTCCATCAGCATTTGCATTGGCAACTCCTGATTTATAACAGCACCCTTAACCTGTGACAATGCAGCTCAAAGAAGGGCACCAAGGTAAGAATCAGAGCATAGCCTCAATTTGGACTCTAGTCCAAATTTTGTTTATTCCAAATTAGCAATAATAGTTTGCTTTACAAACAGCTAGAAAAGAGCTAAAATTTTTTGTTCTCTCACTTTAGTCCATATGAGGTATGTATATTAGATCTTAAAAATTTGAGTACTTTAATTGAAAAAAAAAAAAAAAATTAGGTCCAGAGTGGTTCTGAATGCTTAGAATCACACAGCCACCAAGGGTAGAGACACCAAGCTGTCAACAGCACTGAGTGACCCTACAAGCATGACTAGCAGGGCCCCAGGTTCTCAGCTGAGGGTGATTCTGCCCTCCCATAAGGACATTTTACAACTTCTGGAGACACTTTTGGTTGTCAGCACTGCAGGGTGGGTGTTAATGGCACCTAGTGGGAAGTGGCTGGGGGGTGCTGCTAAACATCCGATAATGCACAGGACAGCCCTCACCACAAGGACATAACAGGTCCAAAATGTCAACAATATGAGGCTGAAAAACCCTAGATTATTAGGGCAAAGAGGAGCATCAAAAATGATTTTTTTGAGAGGCAGAAAGGGCAGTGGAATGTGATAAACAAACCTACAATAATCTTAACCTGTCCCAATCCCTTGATCTCTGATACATGACTTTTTATTATTCTGTCCTTAGCAAAAGTGTAAAATAAAATTAATGGAAAATAATGCATATTTTGGGGACAGTTGGGCAAGGGCACAGTAGAAAGGATATAGACTCTGAATTCAGACTCCTTAGGTTTAAATTCTATCTCTACTTTTTGCTAACTTGGGTGAGTTACTTAACATTACTCATTTCTAAACTTTTCTACACTCTTTTAATTTATAGTAGTACCTGCCTCATGGGAGGATGAAATGACCTACCACAGGCCAGTACCTGGCACATACATTGCACTTAGTAAATGTAAGCTATGGTCATGTCTAATCTCCTCTCTTGTGCTCTCTCTAGGAGGGAAGAACTGGTGTCCTAGTTTTACAGATAAGGTATCTGCAGTTCACAGAGATGCCTCGTGGTATTGGCAGTGGCAGAAGCCTCACAGTAAACTGGGCTACGTAGGGAATAGGCACATCTCAGCCACCCCACCCCACCCCACATGTCAGAATGGCACACTCTTCATTCACATGGACTACACACCTCGCAAGTAGAAACCTCTGATTACAACACAAAAACTCTCTCAGGGATATGCCACTTACAGTTTGTATTTTAATTTTTTGTTATGTTTAATAATAACAACCACCACCTATAACATTGTCCTGTTTCAGGACAAATACAACTTTCACTTTTCCTTTATAATTTATGTTGCTTATTTCATGCACTATAATGTTTCATGTTCTATCAAATTTGGGGTAATAATATTTCCCCACAATTAAATGACTGATTACAAATGGAAACATGAGGAAATGTGGAGTACATTTCCTTAACCAAGTTAACATACCAATATTGGGAGAAACACCATTTGCCTCCTAATATCCTGTACTGAAAACAAGTTGTCCCTTAAGCTATATTCCTGACAAGCAAAACCTGAAACATCAGGCAAACTGAAACTGACCTATGCTTTTAAAAAATATCAACATCATACAAACAAAGAATGAAAGAGGCATTATTCCAATTAAAAAAAAAATCTAAGAAGATATCGTACCTAAATATAATACGTGAACCTGGGTTGGAATTCTGGACCAGAACAAACAATTATAAAGGACCTTATTAAAAAATATTGCTGTAATTTAATATAAGCTTAGATTACATAGGGCATTATATCAATGTTAAATTTTCTTGTGTTGGTCTTTTTTCTGTATTTAGGTAAGTGCAAAACCTATCAATGATTATTAAAAAAAGTTTCACCAGCTTATTGGATATTTTACAGTGTTTTTAATTTTATTTTTATTGTTGACATTATTACAAATGTCTCCATCCCTCCCCTTCCCCTAGATTCCCCCCGGCCCCCACCCCCATCCCATCTGGCCATCACTGCACTATTACCTGTCTATGGGAGCATTATAACCTAACGGGAACCTATATGAAGGACATTTTTCATGCTAAGCTTCAGAGACATTGAATAAATTACTTAAGATCAGTGACATTTCACCTTATGCATGGGGTTAAATTAAAAAATCAATGAATATCTTATAATATCAAAAACACTCTTGGGTGGAAGAAGCTTAAGTTCTTCCTTAAGAATATTTAGTACAGTACTGACTTTCAGTGCATCCAGTTCAGCCAGTTTCTTCTCCAGCCCTGGAGCTGTTTGTTGTTTCTTTCATAAGAGCCCCAGATGGAGAACTTTAAAGACCATATTTTAATTAAAAAAGAAAAATACTTCTAGCCCATTTAAATAGCGGGACAATTACATCACCAAAAGGAGTTTTGATTGCTTATTTATATTCACTTGGCTAGTAGTGCTCCTAAAATATTCTTTAAGTTATTTGGGTTCATTTGTGGGAGAAAGCTATGTTGATATGACCTGTAACTTCGGGGAGGAATATGACTTGAAAGAAATTCAGTAGTCTGTGCAAACAGGTCTACACTCACAGAAGTGGAGACTGCAAACATATTCCTTGGGGATGGCCTATTTTAGTCTATAATTGGATAAGGACAGAGCCCTCTGGACTGAGTTGGTCCATCAGAAGAATCAAATTAGCACAGTTTCCCCTCCACTCAATAAAACTACTGGCTGCCACATGGCACTTCTGTTTATTGTCCTGGGAATGTCTTTTCTACATTTGCCCTGAGAGTGGTTCCTAAAGTGCGAGGTGGTTGTCGGCACACAGTGTAGCAGCCTTCAACATTCTGTAGTGTGTCTCCTGTGAAGTACTTTAACTTGCAACCTGATTACTAGCTTGATATAAATCACCTCTGCTCCCAATCCCATATTCATATAATTGCAGCCATTTTATTACTAATTACATGTCCGTTCACCTAAGTTTCAGAAGTACTGTCAAGAGAAAGCATTTATTTCCCTTGTTTTAAAGTACTCAAGCATGCAGACAATAACTACAACAAAATAACAATACCTTTAGTGGGTGAAAATTACAAAAATATTATGGAATTTCTGCTTTGATAACTAAAACACAAAACTAATGTGTTTAGGAAGTAACAATGGACACATTTAGGAAAATCCTATATCCCTCTAAAATGACACTGAAGGCCCATACCCCACCCATATGACCAACTCCATGTTCATAATTTTCCTACAGCTCTGCTTCAGCACTTTGTTGCTTCACTAAATAGAAAACTTCCTTCCCATTGTGGAAATTATGAGCATATTTTTGGAAAATAATACCAGAATATTTGGATGCAAGCAAGCTGATTATGAAACATTGGAAAATTATAAACTGTCAATTAATTTTGTGATTTTTGTTTTTTTGCAAACCTACATATTAAAGTTTTGAGTATTATTCTCAAAACATTATCCAATATAATACTCAATTAAATGTTGATAAAGTTTTTCCAAAGTAGCACGTACTCATGCTCTCCGTTTCTCTCTACCCTGACCCCTGGCCTGACCATTCTCAAAATACAACTGGTTATGTAGTTTTGGCAATGCATGGATTCTTGTTGGTTATGCTAATTTATCTTCCCTTTTTCTTTCAAGCAATGCATTTATTTGGGTTTTGTTTCCTTGTACAGCATAACAAAGCACTAAAAACATGGTGGTTTTAAGCAATATAAACTTATTCTCTCACAGATCTGGAGGCTAAAAATCCAAAATCAAGGGGTTGGCTGGGTCATTCTCCCTAAAAAGGCTCTAGTGAAGAACCTGCTCCATGTGTTTCTCAGCATCTGATGTCACCTGTGTAGGTGAGAAAGAAACTTTACTATCTTTTGGCCAATATAATGAAATAGACATAAGAGAGATTGGCAAGTACATAGGTATGGGAACCCCACATGCATGACAGGTCCAAAGACAGAAAGGGAAGACTGGGTATAGGTGACGTTCTGAGTTGAGGATCACCTTAGGGCTTTTGAGGGAAAGAGGTTCATTATAGGATCTTAAGAAGAGTAGATATTCGGTAATTAGAAGTTTTTCCTGTCTTATAAATAGGTCATAAAAAATTACATCTGGTGAAAACTCTTATAATGGGCATTTAAATTCTTTAAGGGAGAGGTAAAAGTTTCTCATGAGCCTAAAGGGTCTGCATGGCCTTCAGGCTCAAAATAATTCACGTCCCCAAAATGACACATTTCGGGGAGGTCTGTTCTGTACCCTTACACTTTTAATCCTTGGCATTCCTTGGCTTGCAGCTGTATCAGTCCAATCTTTGCCTCCATCATCATGTGAACTTCTCCCCATGCGTTTTTCTCTGCTTAAAAAATTTCTTCGGAGGCCCTGGCTGGTAGCACAGTGGATAAGGAGCCAGCCTGCGAAACCATAGGTTGCACGTTTAATTCCCCAGCCAGGGCACATTGCCAGGTTGCAAAACAGGTCTCCAGTCAGGTCTGTGGCTGGAGGCAGGTGAAACGCAACCATACATTGATGTCTCTCTCCTTCACTGCCTCTCTCCCTTCCCCTCTTCATCTTAATTTGACTATAACTGGCAAGACCCTATTTTCAATAAAGTAACATTCACAGGTAATGCAAATTAGAACACCAATGTATCATTTTGGGAGGCAACATGAGTGAATCTACAACAGAATTGTCCATCATAATACAGTTATTTATTCTCATTGGTATAGTCATATCAACACTGCCCAGCAGAAAGTTTCAACTACTAAAGAGCAGACCAGGTCTCTCTCTTTAGTTCATTAGACACCCATCAGAGGGCTCTATTCTCTCTTTAGAGAAGCCAAGTATTCTCTCTCATCTTTTCCCAAACAGCTACAAACAGTGCCTTTTTTGCCCTAAAAAGTCAACTCTGGTTCTGAGTTAATGTTGCCCACTTGGCTAAGGAAAGTCTCAGTTCAAATAACCACCTATTTGAATTGTAGTCCCAGAAAATGACTGGAACCCTGTAGAGGGTTTCATGTCTTTTAGTTTATCAAACTAAGTAGTTTCAAAATTCCTCCATGGGGAAAGAAAAAAAGTATTTTTTCTGTATTGATGAAACCTCTTTTTTGATTCTGACAAACCTGGTGTTGCTTCCTAGAAAACATTTGGCCACTATATACCATCTGCCACCAGAGCCTCAACAGCTGCACATTGCAGTGTTACACAGCAGTGAAGACAAATGTTTTTGCAGCACGCAACAGACTACCATAAAGGGAGCATGTGGGCTAGTTACACAGTCCATTAACAAACTCAAACATTTCCAACCAAGGTGGACATAATGTCTATCCTGCTCATGCCCCCTCCTCCCTAGCACAGACCTGCTAGAACTTATCGCCACCCCAGGAAGCCTGCCCTTGATTTACTCCAAAGCTTCATTCCTCTAGCAGTCTTCCTTCCTTACTAGGATGGCATTGTTGTTCTGGAAGGGTATGCTGAAGCTTAAGGTGGAGAAACATAGCTTTGTGACTTCTCACTCAGAGCCAGCTGGAGCAGGTTGTAGGAGGAGTCCCTCTCAAGTCCCCAGGTATCTTCCACTGGGCCAACTCCAATCCTATTTTTCTGGAGCTTGTTCTTGTCAATGTAGAAACTTTGGTTATACACAGTATGGAACAAGTAGCAATGCAAAAGCCAGGGTGTATCCACCGCTATCTTGTTTGCTCTCATTTTAATCACTTACATATGCATGAAAATTTAATAATTTCCCACCTGAAGCTTTTAGAAAGTAGCCATAGCTGACAGTGGGGGAGAGTCTTGAAAGCTCTGAAGCCAGTATAAATTTAATGGGTCACAAGTTTCTTAACACCTGTTGGTCTTTAAGTGCTTTTAGCAAGCCAACTCTCTTTTTCCCAGGTGACTTGAAACAGTCAGTCCTACATTATTTGGACTTTTCATGGTTTTTTAGGTATTGTGCAACAAGTACAATAAGGTATCACATTCATTTATTTACAAAAAAAACTTTAAAAATGATTTTGTAGAGAGAGAGGCAGAGAGACTTCAATGTATAGTTGCCTTTCACCTGCCTCCAGCCACAGACCTGGCTGGAGACCTGGCTTGCAACCTGGTTACCTGTGCCCTGGCTGGGAATCGAACCAGCAGCCTTTGGGTTCATAGGCCAGTGTCTTATTCATTGTGCCATCAGCCAGGGCCCTATTTTTATAGTAATAAAAAGCATGGATTGGTGCTTTGCAATACTTGAATCCCAAACAGAAATGTTTTGTGGAAATTTAATACTCATGGTTAATTTCTACATATTATTTTAAATGAACTTGAGAAAGCATTAAAAACATACAAACTGGAACTTTAAAGAAGATACCCACAAGGTGGTATGAACTAATTGCTGTTTTTGTCTTGCTTATTTTGTTTTGTTTTGCAGCATTCTGAAAGAGATCAGGTTCCTCCAAAACAGGAACTGCTTTTACCCCTATTCCAGGATACTCCATCATGTGATATTTGAGTGGAACTGGATATGAAAGGATCACGGAAAGAAAGAGTGTCATACTGGTCACAGCAATAAGTTTCTTTTCCTTTGGGCTGGATTTTTTTGTTCCTTGCCCTAAAAGGACAGCAGCAGCAATACCAGTCAATAATTAGTAGCTAAGGTATTCTGAGCCTTAAGGTTCATGCTGGGCATCATGCTAGTGTATATGCCATCTTTACATCTCCTAGTTTAAATTTCATCACAACTCTATGATGCAGTTACTTGCATTATCCTTACTTTTATAGGGGATGTGATTCAGGCAAGGAGAGATTGAATAACTTCCTAGAGTTTGCAAGGCTAGTAAATGACAGAGTTGTTATTGGAATCCAAGTCCAACCCTACTCCTGGGTCAGAGTACATTTTCTTCTGCTGGCAATTAACATCTCATACTAATACTGTTTCATCTTTCCCTGATGATGAAGTTAGCATCAGGATTACCTTCTGATATGTAAAGACTTTCTTTGGGAAGCAAAAGTTTTCATTGGCAGATCTCATTATTCCAGCTTTCCCAATGTGTCTTGTTTTAAAAATCCCCTCAACTATGAAAACAAAATTGTGTTTCAGCACTTTTTGTCATGCTGGGTATATTAACATGGCAACAGGGTTTGAAAACATTACTCAGGCATTCTTTTCTTTTTTTGTTTTCATCTAAGGACCATCTAAAATCATCTCTAAACAAAAACAAATGGATAATGAGCTTGTCTTTCTACTTATAATTAGATGACAGGTTGAGTTGCTTCTTAAGTATCCAGAGTTCTTGATAGTAAAATTTTGTTCTCCCAGAGGAATGAAAGAGGGACAAACTGCTTATTTTTTGTTCTTGGAGATGGGTTCTGAATCTTTTTTTCAAAGTTAAAGATTAGCAAGTGGCCAGGAAGGTACTGTGGTCACAGGCAGTGTCTACTAAGAAGTAAGCTAGATTGTGAACTTTGATTAAGCCCCTCTCTTTCTTTTACAAGGTGCAACTTGAGTGAGGTGTTTTTAGGCATGCAAATGTGTATTTTCCCCAGAAAGAGAAAGTAGGGGTATCTTTAGTAATTTGCTGAGCCAATTTTCCACAAAAATATGGATAGACTACTGTCCCACATATTTAAGACTTTAAGACGGAGTGATTCAGGTTTTGGGAAATGCATTGTCAAGTACTAAGGACACCCTACCCTGCAGGTGAAGATGCCTGAGTTTTCAGATGAAATGCAAATTTGTGTTCTAAATGCATCCCATGAAATCAGGTACCTGAATCCTTAGGGGCAGTGGGTACGTGCCCAAAGGGTCTCCTATCTGAGGAAATTAGGGAAACCTTTGTCCTAATTCAAAGTTCAGGATATAGATGACTAACACAGAACTCTTGTGAAGGTACAGAGCAAATAGACCTTTTAAGTAGTAAACTTCAGTTTTCCTTGTCACAGTTGCTGCATGTTATCTTAAAGTCTTACGAAAAAAAATGTAAATTTTGCTTTAAATTGACCTTTTTTAAAAAGCTCCTTTCAAGCTTATGCAAGGTGGAACAAGTCCTAGAAAAGAGGTCAGAGCTGCCTAGAGCAGCTCTGGGACCCATGATGACACACAACAGCAAGTTGAAATGCAATAGACAGTTTCTGGAAATTGCCCAGATACATTTTCCCTTTATGTCGCAGGGCTCTCTTATCTTAAATGAAACACTTGTGAGAATTCAGGGGGAAAATGAGGCAGATCCAGAACCTGTGCTGTCCAAATGGCCTGTCCATTGTGGAAAGAGAATCTACTGTGGATTATCTTGCTTGTGACAACTGAGTCTAAAGCTGTCTGGAAGAAGAGGCCATGAAAGAGGAAGCAAGAATATGGTATCCTCTTTTTCATACCTAGGAGGCTCTACTTCTACTCATCTTAAAGGGAAAACTAATAATTCATTATTGAGTATTAACAGCAACTTGTTTTGGTATAAATTGTTAGACTGTAATATTTTACTTGCATTTGTTAAGACTTAGTATTTATAGGTACTGTACTAAGTGCTTTCCATAGTAACTTTATGAGGTAGATAGTAACATTATCCCCACTTACAGATGGGGAAAGTGAGGCTCACGTGCGTTAACTAACATGCCTGAGGTCACGCAACCAAGAAGTAATGAAGGCAGTTTGATTCCAGAGCATGAGCTTATTCTCACTATACCATACTTTCTTCTTCTTCACAAAGCACTTCCCAACCTAGAAAATGTGTTTGATCCTCATAAGAGGCCTGTAAGGTAAATAGAAAGTGTGCAGCCCTTCTCCTTTTTTCATAAAAGAACACTGATGTTCAAAGAAGTTATATAACTTACCCTGACTTGACTATTGAATTATTGGCTGAGAAGGGACTAGAACCCTATTCTCTTGCCTCTTGCTTCTGCTTTTCCCACCTCCTCACAATTAAATGCAACAACAGTACTTAAGTACTTCTCCAAAAGTCACTTGGCTGGTTTATATAAAGAAAAACATCAAAACATGGTCCTGACCCCACAAGAAACTTACCATCTCAGCACAGATAGGAAATCATCTCTAATTATTTTCAACAAATGTTCCTTGACAATTGAATATATGCCCAACACTGTTCTAGGTGCACATAGCTCACAGTGCAGGAAAAGAGGTGGGTGTGAGTACTATTTCAGCTTAACACTTTAACAATAACCCACAAACCTTTGGACCAACTGAGAGTACTATCAATACTATGGGAAAAGGATTATGGGAAGACAGATTACTTCACCCTGCCTTGCTAGCGTAGGGTGGTAATTGTGTCTGGGAAATCGTCACAGAGGAGGTAACCCATGAGGCATATTTAGATAGATAAGTAGAAATTTTCCAATTGAGCAGGACGGGATAGATCCTAGAATTCAAACTGCACCTGTAAAGGCCCAGAAGCAGGCAAAAGCAAGTACAGCTCATTTGGAAGGGGCTCAATGGTAGTGAAACATGCTGGCTTAAAACCAAGGGGGCTAGTGTCTGGCAGTGGGTGGGGTGCCCTGGGAAAGGTGGACGGAGACCGGGCCATGAAGAGATTTGATTAATCTGTGGCGAAGGTCATCTGTGGCGAAGGTCAATGAGGAGCAGCTTGTTGGCAAGAAAAAAAAATGCAAGTGCCAGAAAAATAAGATATTTGCAGTTTTCAGGAAAGAATCCTATCTAATCTTAAGATTCATCTTTCAGTCCCAAAATACAAATTTGCTAATTTTTAAAAATTGTTACAAGGCAAATCATTCCCCTCTGACCAGAATCCTCTAAGCAACAAATGGGTCTGGGTCATCAGGATTGTCATAATGCACATCTGCAAACACTTTCCAGGACTACATTGTGATGTCTACATTTGAACTAATTTGCTACTGCACCATCTGTTTTAAAATGATCCCCACAGGTGTCTGGCTGCCTGTCAGATGCCTCCCATTCTGTTCTGTGCACTGCAAGTTAAGGAAGAAAAAAAAAAAGCTTTTAAGAGTGTGTGTGGCTATGCATTTGTGTAAGGGGATGAAAAGAATTATTCACAAATAACAAGGTCAATTACTTTTATCAAATATGTGTGGGATGATATGGGGGTGCAGAGGTAGTGGAAGGGGTAAGCAGGTCAAAGAGGGATGCAGGAATAATTACAATTCCGAAAAGGACAGGTAAAGGAGTATTCTCTATTCTAATTGCTGCAAATGCCACACCTGCCCTCATTTTCTGTCTCAGAAAAGCAATTAGAAGCCTCGTTTTCAGTTGGCATTTTATTTTATTTGGCCCATTTGTATGATAGAAAGGAATCAAGAGGGTTCTGTGTATAATATACATGCAGACATGAATGCAAACATATTTAGAGGGGGCAGGGGCAGTTAAAAGTTCTGGCCTGACAATTCCGCTGGTCAATGGAGTTTTTTTTTTTTTTTTTTAATTTTTTTAAATTTAATTTTATTGTTGTTGTATTACATGCATCCCCTTTTTGCTCCCCTCTGTCCCCCTCCCCACCCACCCATTCCCCCCAAAGTCAGTCCCCCCTGTTGTCCATGTCCATGGTTCCTTTATACTAGGTTCTTGTCTAAAATGCTCCCCTTCCTTGCCTCTTCCTCCCCCCTCCCCCCAACCCCTTTCCCCTTGACCACTGAAGGCCTATTCACTGTATTCATATATTTGGTTCTGTTTTGCCTGTTGTAAGTTTTGTTCATTATTGTCCTGTAATGGGTGAGGTCATATGATATTTGTCCTTCACTGACTGGCTTATTTCACTAATGGTCAATGGAGTTTTTTAGAAAGTTTCTGCCCGTCCCAAGCAGCTAATTATCTAAACACTAATTAGGATGCTCCATTTCTAGAGAAAAGGAAAAGAATATAGCAACCTAGCACTTAAAATACACAAAGATTCATGAGGTTGGGGGGTGGGGGAACCTATCAGTGAATAAATTTTATTTTGCATAGTAAAGTAGAGGAATTAAACTTGACTATTTCTAGAATGTGAACTAACCTGGGAGAGGAGATCCTATTTCCTGATGTAGAGTTTTCCATGGTCAATCTTCCACTGTGACCTCATTCATGGACAATGAATGATTTTGGTTTTCTCCCAAGAAGAAGAAGTGGGTGGCTGATTTAGAGGCTGTTAGACTGGTTCAATTTTCATAATTCTTTCAGAATTGCTCTTTTAATAAGCTCTGTTTTGTTCTTAAGGTAAAAACAATGATAACTGGGATTTCTAGTCCTCTGACCAAGTGGATGAAAGTTACCAAAGGAAAAGGATCATCAGCTTTCCCTGTTCCATTTGTGCCCAGGTAAAGGAAGACAGAAAGTTCCAGATCCTGATGAAATCTAGCAAGAACACAGAGCTGCAGTGCTGTTTGCTTCTGTTGAAGGTCAGTTTGCAACAAGCATGGCACCCAGGAAGCAATTCAGTTCTGTTTAGGGATCGTATCTGGTAATTACACACTCCTTTAATCTGCACCTGGGTTGTAAATCCAGCCAAAACTCTTCCAGCAGCTGCCCCATGATCTTTTTGTAAAAAGGCAATTTCAAAAAAGTTCAAGAACCTTCAAGGTGCAGATAAGTCTTTGACATTTAGGTGAAGTGCAATTAAGAGTCACTAGATTTAATTATGTGGAAATAAAGGTTCATCTTTTTTAAAAACATGAAACTACATAAAATGATTCATAGTGTGTACTTTATCATCCATGAATGGACTTAGGAATATGTATAAAGCAGGGTGGCCCCATGGACCGCTTTTCAGTACCTCTATGAAGAAAATAAAACCAGTGGTTTTAGGGGTAAATAAAGGCATTTTTCAAATTTTGTATGTCAATTGAAAATTAAATAACTGAATTTTATTTCAACCTCTAAAATCAAAGCAAGTATTGGAACAGACTGAGAAGAGATATATTTAAATTACAGGAAAGAACAAGCAAGATCAAGTACATGTTCTCAACAAACCTTGCTCTTTCCAAGTATCTTTTCCCTTGATACTAAAAGTCCTCATGTAACCCCTGAACCAAGGATAATAAATGCCTCCAGGCAAAACATCTCCCCACCCTCCATCCCTCACACAGATGTTATTAGTCAGCCACAGTGCTCCTTTATGGTTAAGTTTGGATGTGTATTCCAAAATTTTCTCAACATAGTATTTCAGACTGTTGCTATTGAGTCACTGGGGCAAGAACTTGTGATACAACAAATTTGCCTTTTTGTGCTAAACCCTTCATGGCTTTGACCCATTTTCTCTACTGCAAGTGAAGTATATACCATAAGTAGTGGAGACTAAAGAAAGAGCTCAAGAGTATTCATTTTAAAGGTGAACTAGATCAGCAAAATGGCTGTTTTTCTTAGGTGTGTGCATGCCATTGTTCAACTTTGTTCTATCCTGTACAAGCCACTAATTTCATTGGCCACTTTTGTATATGTTCTTTTGGCTTCTCTTTGTCCCACATCTCCTTCCATTAATCGCTTATAGAAGGATTAGAATTCCAAATGCTGTCATTCCTTAGAAGTATATGACTCCAGAGAAAAACTGAGCAAATAAGAGAAGTCAGAAAAATACCACTGTTCTGTAGTTCATATTTTGCAATTATTTACTGGATGAAATTTAAAATGAAAAACATTTCACATTTTCTTAGCATAACAGCTTAGCTAGAGCCATCTGTGTACTTGTTAAAGTTAATAATGTTGTAATATGATTTAGGAATCTGTATTTATATGCAAAGGCAACTATAAATATTCTATAACATTGTTTTCAGCACACTTTCCAACACAGTTCATTTAACACTTTGAAGATGGCAAAACCTCTTCTAGTTGAATAGTAGTTATCTGAAAAATTGAATTGCATACCAAGGACATCTCTAGGCAATGGAGAGAAGAGTAGCACTTCATCAGTGCCATTTATGTATTATATTGATTACCTAGTTAAATCGTAGAATGCCTTTATCTTGAAAATTTTAGAAAGGAAGTTTTATTTTCTTGAGTTTGTATAAGAGGTTTATCTTTCCTCAAGGGAATCAAAAATTCTCTCTGTGTTTTCATAATTGCATTGCATGATGCACAAGAAAAAAGAAACAGAGGCCCTGGCTGGTAGCACAGTGCATAAGGCACCGGCCTGTGAACCCAAAAGTCACTGGTTCGATTCCCAGCCAGGATACATAACCAGGTCTCCAGTCAGGTCTCCTGCCAGGTCCGTGGCTGGAGGCAGGTGAAAGGCAACCACACGTTGATGTCTGTCTCCCTCTCTGCCTTTCTCCGTTACCCCCTCTCTAAAAATAATAAATAAAATATTTAAAAAACAAAAAAAGAAAACAGAAATACAATTTTGGCTCCTCCCCCAAAAATTAATCTCCAAAGAATTTCAAGAATGTAACCAATATGGAGGAAGTTGACTTCATTTTATTGTTGTTGTTGTTGTTTTCTAATAATGATGGAGCACAAGGGCCTTTGTTATAAAGCTTCATCTTTCTTTATCTGAAACTTCCTGTTTGCCTGGTCTTGTAACATTGCTATCATTTTTATCCACAATATCTTAAAAGAATATGTACATCTCTCTAGAAAAAAATTATATGAAAAAATTATTTAAAAACCATTTTGTTTCTTATAATTGTGCTTCAATTATTTAAAATTAAAATAAGGCCCTGGCTGGTGGCACAGCAGATAAAGCACCAGCCTTTGAACCCAAAGGTCACTGGTTTGATTCTCCAGCCACGGCACATAACCAGGTTACAAGCCAGGTCCCCAGCCAAGTCCATGGCTGGAGGCTGGTGAAAAGGCAACCATACATTGAAGTCTCTCTCCCTCTCTGCCTCTCTCCCTTCCCTTCTCTCAAAAAATAATAAATAAAATATTAAAAATAAAATTAAAGTAAAGTAAATTATTTTGGCACTTAAAAAGAGTAACTCCTTTGAGGTCAAAGAGCAGCATAAAGTAATCATTCTTGAGTAGAGGTTAGAACACTACTGATGCAAATATTCCTTTGCCTTCAGACTGTAGGCTGGGAATGGTGGATGACAATGAGCTCTGAATCCTCCTCAAAATAAGGAGAGATGCTGAAATGGTCACTTAACATTCTTCCCTGAAACAGAACTAGAGGCAAGATTAAGCTCTTTTATTGCAACTGGGTATAGCTCTGAAAGCCTGAGTAAGATAAATAATGTGTGCCAAGAGTTAAGTTGCTAGTATGATTAGGTAGTTGGTACTTTTATTTGTCTTCTTCAATTCAGTAACCAATTTATATTTAATGAGGATAGGAGAAAAGTGCTAAGATAAAAGGATATTGTTCTCAAAGGATTTGGAGTCTTCTAATAAGCTCTCTTTCTATAAATATATCAAGGTAAGTTTTGAATGCCCATTTTGGATAGTTCTGAAACCATGGAAAAGAGCAAAGAAACAAAGAACATTTACTTGCCAGGAATAGTTAACACAGTTAAAAAATTATTCTCTAATGGAAAATATATTTCAAATAAGTTTAATATGCAATATTTTGTTTTAACCATTGAATGAAGTTAGATGACATTCAATGTTACTAGTGTAAATATTGCTTTTTCCTAAGGAAAAAAATCAAAACCATGCATTTCTTTCAAAGATAGAGTAGGCCTAATTTTTTTTCTTTATTTGTAGTCAATATTAAGAACTTGGCACAAGTAAATAAAAATAACATCCTGAACTGAATGACAGTATGTATGTCAGTAATATCCAACACAACCTATAGATTTAATGTATTTTTTTGCAAAATCCAAACAGTGTTTTTGATAGAAATAGAAAAATTCATCCTAAAATTCACATGAAACTTCAAGGAATCCCATACAATCAAAACAACATTGAAAAAAGAGGAACAAAATTGGAGGCATCACATTTTCTGATTCTAAAATTTATCACAAAGTTATCAGCAATTAAAAAAAAAATGTGCTATTGCCACAAAAACATATATAAATCAATGGAATAGAATAAATATCCCAGAAATAAACCTTCACATATATGGTTAAGTGATCTTCAATAAGGTGGCCAAGACTATTCAATGGGGAAAGGACAGGCTCTTCAAAAAACAGATCTGGAAAAGCTAAATATACACATGCAAAAGAATAAAGTTGAACCCTTATTATACCATATCCAAAAAAATAACTCTTAACGGATCAAAAACCTAACTATAAAATGCTTAGAAGAAAACAAAGGGGAAAATATTAATGACATTGGATTTGATGATTATTTCCTGTATGTCACCAAAAATATAGACAATAAATAAATTGAATTAAATCAAAATTAAAATCTTCTGTGTAACCAAAGAACCCTCAACAAAGTGGATAAAAAGGGGCAACTTACAGAATGAGAGAAAATGTTTGCAAGTTGCATACCTTATAAGAGGTTAATATCCAGATTATAGAAAGACCTATAAGTCAACAACAAAAGTTGAAAAATGGGCAAAAAACTTAAGTAGACATTTCTCCAAAGAAAACATACAAATGGCCAACAAAACACCAAAAAGATACTCAACATCACTAATTACCATAAAAATACAAATCAAAACCACAATGAGATACCACCTCACAGTTACCAGGGTAGATGCTATTAATATATAGAAAAGAAAGGAAAGGAAGGAGAAAGAGGGGGGAGGGAGGATAATACCACTTCTGTGCATATACCCCACCCCCCCAAAAGTGGAAAGCAGGATTTCAAAGAGATATTTGTATATTCATTATACACAATAGCCAAAAAGTAGAAGTCTATCAAGTAATGAATGATTAAGGAAAATGTGATATATAAAATTTGGAATACCATTCTTCAAAAGGAAAAAAATTCTGGCACATACTACAACATGGATAAAACTTAAAGACATTACACTAAGTGAAATAAGGCAGTCACAGGACAAATACTATATGATTCCACTTATATCAGATAATTAGTCAAATTCACAGAGACAGAAGGAAGAAGAATGGTTGCCAAGGGTCTGGGGGTGTAAAGAATGGGGAGTTGTTTAATGAATATAAAGTTTCAGTTTTGCAACATCAAATGAGTCCTGAAGATTAGTTGCAGTCATGTAAATGTACTTAACACTATTAAACTGTAGACCTAAAAATGATAAAGATGGTAAATTTTATATTAGGGTATTTTACCACAAGTTTAAAATAAAAGAATTTCCTGGCTGGTAGCTTAGTGGATAGGCACCTGCCTGTGAACCCAAAGGTTGCCGGTTTGATTCCCAGCCAGGGCACATAACCAGGTTGCAAGCCAGGTCCCCAGCCAGGTCCATAGCTGGAGGCAGGTAAAAGGCGACCATATATTAAAAAAATAAAATAAAATAAAATAAAATAAAAGAATTTGAGAACTTCCTTCGGACCCAAGAACTGGACTTGAAGATTACAGGCCAAGGATTCTCCTCTGCTTGAACCTGGGCTGATCTCTAATGGCTCTGATGAATGGAATACAGAATTTAAGATGCTATGCCAGATTCTAGGCCCACCTAAGAGAACTGGAAGTTTCCACCTTGGGCTCTGGGGCTCTTGGACTCCTGAGCCACCACGTAAGAAGCTGAGCTACCCTACTGGGAAGAGCACATGGAGAGACCCTTAGACTTGTGGAGAGGACGTGCAGCCCACCTGAACACTGCCTTCCAGACATCCCACCAAGATGTCAGGGATGTAAGTGAAGTCTTCCCTGGATCCTCCAGATCAAAACCAGCTGCTCCAGTTGATATCATATAGAGCAAATATATTCACCCAGCTGAGCCCTGCTTACCCATAAAGTAAATGAAATACAATAAAATTCATGGGTGTAGTTTGTTATGAAACAAGAGATAACCAGAGCAATTGATTTAGGAATTTTGGATGTGAATCTTCCTCCTACCTTCCTATAGATGTGATTGGAATAAAATGATGAAGGGGTAAAGAGAAATATAATTATAGATAGATGCTAAAATGAAAAGAAATTTAGAGAAGTGAAGAGCTCCTAATTTCAGTTTAAGTTTACATACTTAGATTATAGAAGGTGATGATCACATGGATGGACAAGAGCCAGAGAAGCACTGGTTCATTTAATAAAGGGAGGAAAAATAATAGCAGTGAGGGCATGGAAACATCTTTACTATTGCTACCTTTTTCTTGTAATTGCATTCCCTGTGCTGATATTTTGCCTGCAATACCTAACACTGTCATAGGTACCTCAGCCACCTGCCCACCATTCATTGAATCTGCACAGGAAGCTGAACTAAGAAATGGTAGGTAGATGTTGGAATGCAGCTGAGGGAAAGAAGATGAAACATTAGAGTTGACTGAGGCAGGACTGGAAGGAACTGTTCTCAGCTTAGACATAAAACAAAATCTCAGACTTTGGACATTAACAGATAGCTATGTTTCATCCTGCCACCCAAAGAGTTGCTCCTCACCTAGTTCCTGAAGGTAACAGAGGAATAGCTCATTTCTAACACTCTGATGTTATGAAATAGAAAAGAAACTCAGAAAGAAAATGTGCTTCTGAGTCTAATCTTTTCTCTGAGTTTGATGAATAGCAGAAGAAAATGTTCTTTCTAAATCAAAGACCATCTCTCACTTCATATATTAACTCAGAGATTGCATACCATTTATCTCTAACCATAATTTATAAGTATTTGTTTGGGGCATTTTCTGAGGTCACTCCCCTATAGACCTATTACACAACAAGCAATTTCATTCATCTTCAAAGTTGTACTTTGTAATTACATTATCCTTCAATAGTCACTTTGACTAGAATATAAATAACCCAGGGAATTGTATAGCTTAACATATTTATACATTTAGAATAAACTTGGGTGTGAAATTTAAAATAGAGGGTATAGGCTTGGTCTTTTGGACTCTCATGCTTATCTTCTCTATAATCCCCAAAGCTCATATCCAAGCATTTCAATTAATTTGGAATATATAATCTTTTAAATTCACAGTGTGTACTAGCTTTTTCTTTTCAAAGTAACATTGTCTTCAGATGAAATTTATTTAGGGATGGCTTTTTAAGCCCTCACAGAAATTATATTCTTTTAAGCATAATAGATAAATATTATTTGGACCTGACTTTGGATTGCTTTTCAGCATCTAGATTACTTAACTATTTAAAGCTTTAGCTACTTATAAATTCATTTGTAAAATGAGGATACATAATTGATGCTCATCCTGTGGTGTTGTTGTACAGCTTAGAGACTACATAGAGATATGCAGCCAGAAATCTACATTTATTACCTGGGGAAGCTTGGATAAGTAACCTGGACCCTTCTATGACTCAATTTTCTCATTTGTTTTTTTAAAAGTGATTTTGTGCTCACAGAATTGTTTTGTAAGAATTAGAAGAAATTATGTATGTGTACATCCTAGCAAGAGCTTAGTAAATGTTAGCAGTGACACTGGTAACTACCAATAGTAGTTGCTCAATGCATGATAGATATTTCTAATGTTATTAAATTTAAAGAAGGTGGAGTAAGTTCTTTAATGTATGTAGCCAGTACTGGAAAACTGCACCATGTGCTCTATCTATGCAAAGATTAGAATTTGTTGAGGACCTGAATCCATTACAAAGATGACCAGAATAGAAGGACCAATTTTCCATGGCTTTATTTAGCAATTCTCAAAGCTAACTACACATTAGATTTAACTCTAGATTTTTCTAAAATGACAGCCACACAGGCCAGACCCCTAGCTATCTGCTAATGTCCACACAGCCATACTAGCTCTGCAGGTGACTGTGATATGCAGATGATCTTGAATATCATATTTAGTCATTTGATGCATGTTTCCTAGACCACGTATGCAATAGCTAGAGACCTGGTCTGAATAGAGACCTCACAAGGAAGAACATCAAGCTGACTCAAAACCCATATATCTTCCTCTCCTTCACTTCTAAAATTTCTATTAACTTAAGACCTTATAACTTGATTTTAGAAATACAACTGCCTGAATCTTGGTCTTTGAATAAAATACTAAGGAAATTGAAATACTTACAGAGATATTCAAATGTTTTTATTAGTTATCCATGAATACTAATTATTTTTCAAATTATTTTAATAAAATAATAATTAGCCTTGAGATAGAAATGTATGTAATGTTCTGGCCTAAAGCAAACAGTCACCAATCAGAGCTATGAGACTATTTTTGGAGTCAGAGTTAGAATCTTGGTCTGCCTGACTTGATGGTCCATGTTTTTCTAGTAGAGCATTTCTAGTAGAATGGTCCAAGGCACCATTCTGCCTCAGAGGAATACACCCAGAGTGAGAAGGATGTGAGGATAAGGCTCTGAAGTTTACACCCATATACAACTCAAAAAGCCCTCATCTTGTTGATTTTACATTTAAGCTTGCCTTAAAGAAAAAGGTGAGCATTTTCAAAAGCCTTAGGTAACTAATTTGTTCATTCTTCTCTTTATTCTAGACTGCCAGAATTGTTATGTTTGTATCATGAGGTTAAAAAATGTGATTCTTCATTTATTCAATTAATTCAAGTCATGGCAACATTATTTCTAAGTACAGAGGGCCAAAAAAAAAAAAAAAAAAAAAAAGTAAAGAGATCCAAAAATAAAGAAAAAGTGCTGAATTGACCTGGTTTCTCACCTGCCTAGATCAAGTGATCTAGGCAATTGCCCAAAACCCACTTGTTTTTTGTTTTTGTTTTTAAAGATTTTATGTATTATTTTTAGAGAGAGGCAGAGAGGGAGAGAGACATCAATGTATGGTTGCCTTTCACCTGCCTCCAGCTATGGACCTGGCTGGAGAACTGGCTTGCAACCTGGTTATGTGCCCTAACTGGGAATCAAACCAGAGACCTTTGGGTTTGGCAGGCCAGCACCTTATCCGCTGTGCTACCAGCCAGGGCCTCCCACTTGGTTTTAAAGTTTGTAAACACAGCCAGAGTATGAGGCTCATCATATTTGATTTTGCCTTCAATATAGAAAGTCAAATCCTACACAAAGAATTCCAATAGGACAGTAATGACAATGGAGAATTGAAAGTTTCAACCTCTCCTTTTGGGGAGATGGAGAAAGCCTGCGTAGGATTGCACACCAAACATTCACAAGCTTTGATAAAAACGCTGACTGGAAATTGCTCTTGAGAGAAGACCAAAGGTTGGGGCTTTGTGGAGAAAGGAATAGGGTGGTTTTTATGGAGATTTTAAAAGAGATTTTGTTTATTTTTGTTTTTAGAAAGAGGGAAAGAGAGAAACAATGTGTGAGACACACCTATCAGTTGCCTCTCACACACCCCAAACTGGGGATCTGGCCTGTAACCCAGGCATGTGCTCTAATGGGAGAATCAAAATGGCAGCCTTCAGTGTGCAGGCTGGCGCTTCATCCATTGAGCCACAATAGCCAGGCAAAACAAGATGATTTTTAAATCACATTTTAAATCATAATGCTTTGTCAGTCAGGTCAGCACAAAGCATTAACATCCTTGCAGGATAAGAGAACAGTGTTGATAAAGAGAATGAAATGAGAAAACAGGATGTAAGAGGGAAGTTTAATAAGCAATTTTAAAATTAGATTTGTTCTCTTTTTCTAAGAAAACTTGAAAAATAAAGAAAAGCTCATGTTTTAATTGGGTCGTCTGTGTCCCTGGTGTTGAGTCATATTAGTTCTTTATATATTTTGGAGATCAAATCCTTGTTTGAGGTGTCATTGGCAAATATGTTTTCTCATGAGTTTGGCTTTCTTTTCATTTTGCTGATATTTTCTTGAGCTGAGCAAAGAATCTGAACAGATACTTCTCCAAGGAGGACATACACAGGGCCCATAAGCATATGAAAAAATGTTCAATGTCACTAGCCATCAGTTGCAAATTAAAACCTCAATGAGATATCACCTCACACCTGTCAGAATGGCCATTATTAACAAATCAACAAACAAGTGCTGGTGAGGATGTGGGGAAAAGAAAACACTAGTGCACTGCTGGTAGGATGCAGATTACTGCAGCCACTATGGAAAACAGTATGGAATTTCCTCAAAAAACTAAAAATGGAACTGCCTTTTGACCCAGTGATTGCACTGCTAGGTCTATGCCCAAAGAATCCTGAAACACCAATTCAGAAGAACCTATGCACCCCTATGTTCATAGCAATGCTATTTACAATAGCCAAGTGCTGGCAACAGCCCAAGTGGATGAATGGATCAAAAAACTGATCCATGAGTTATGTCATGGAATACTTACACAGAAGAAAGAAAGAAAGAAGGAATTCATTCTTTTTGCAATGGCATGGATGGAACTGGACAGTATTATGCTTAGTGAAATAAGCCAGGCAGCAAAAGACAAATACCATATGATCTCACCTAATACAGGAAACTAATAATGAACAACAACAACAAAAAAAGCAAAATAAAACCAGAGGCATGGAAACAAGGAACAGACTGATAGTGACCAGAGGGGAGTGAGGAGTGGGGCAGAGAAAAGGGAAAGTAAGAGAATGGTTTAGTCAAGGAACTACTATAAATGACCCATAGATGTGGACAACATATGGGGATTGACAATGGGAGAAGGGATCAGGTGGGTAGGTCAGGGGAGAGCAAGGGAAAAAAGGGGACAGCTGTAGAAAAAAACAAAAAGTAATAAGAAAGAAAGGAAGGAAGGGAAGAAAGTAAGGAAGGAAAGGCCAGTGATATCAAAAGAAAAATCAGTAACAGGGACGGGCACCTAGTCCCTTAACTTGGGCTTTTAAGTCATACAGACCAAGATTCAAACCCTGACTCTACTACCTGCTAGTCTAGACAAATTGCTTTCCCTGAAACTTTGCTTCCATATCTGTAAAAAGGGAGTCTTGTGTGTGCTTCACATAGAATTGTTATAGTCATGTCAAGTAGTGTAAATAGTATCTCATTATGCACAGTAGATAACATTTTCCTTCCTCTCCCTCACTTCTAGACATTCAGACAGAATGGTCTGTGATTAACTTAATAGCCATCTCTAATTTTGGCTTCCAAAAGTATAATACTATAATGGATATAAATGACAAACACTAATCTAGATGTCAATAAATATGCTATAATACTGTAAGTATATAGGGTGTATGCTATAATTAATATATGCTATAAAACTATAATTATATATGGTGTATGCTATAATATGCTGTAAGTATGCTCTATAATACCATAATGATAATTAGGTATAATACCATAACATAATGCCTATAAATGACTCAAAAGAATAAATGACAAAGTATTCTGATCATTTAGTGGTATTGCCTTCTGATTTCAGACAACTACTAAAATTGGTAGCATGCTCTTGCTACTAAAATTGAGGTCCTCCGACAGCAGTATAGGTAAGCAATAGGAGCTTGTTGAAAATAAAGACTCTCAGCTCTCACCTCAAACCTACTGAATCAGGAACTGCATTCTGAAAACATCCCTAGGTCATTCACATGGACATTAAAGTTTGAGAAGACCAGGTATGACTCTATTCCACTTAACAAATTGCTTTGCTCCCCATTTGAACTGGTTGTAGAATTGACTTCTGAAACAAATGTTTGATTCATATTGCTTCTCAAAATGGGCTTAATGCTTGCTTTAATGTTGTTTAAATACATTTAGCCCTTAGATATTTCTGTTCACAAATGAAAAGCTTGCATTTGATTTTTGTCATTATTTTTCTGCGATGGACATTATAAAGTGTTCAACCTACCGTACATTCAGAACTATTTTAAATATTCAAAAATTTTAAATTTCTTTTCTAAATATGAAATAATACTTTCTATGGTTATCTAAATTTATTTAACTTTAAATCACTTAGTTGATATGAAAAAAAAAGTTTCAATTCTGATGTGTTCCAGTTACATGAAAGGAGATTTAAAAAAATTCTATTTTATTTTCTACATCCATGAGTTGACTAAAAAATGTACTAAAATTGCACTAACCATTTTTTTAATAAAATAAGCTGAAGCAGAGCTACACCAAAAAAAAAAAAAAAAAAAAAAGGCAGCTTAATATCTAATATAAAGGACTAAGATTTCTCTCACAGAGTTTAACATACTGAATTTTGATGTTAGGGGAGACCTCAGGATTCTCATTTTCCAGACCAATGAAATTGAGGTAACATTTAGAGGAACTAAAGCTGGGAAAGGAGATGACCCTTCTGTCTGGACTGAAGTATAGGCAGCACAGAGGAGTAGTTGTGAGAGCAGGATTTAGAAGAAGGAAACTTGGGTTCTTACATAGACCTTGCAATGGGCTAATTGTGTGATTTTGGAGGCGATACATATTTTTCTGAGTCACCTCTTTATAAAATGAAGTATCACAAATTTTACTGGATTATTGTATGAATCAAATTATAGAAGTAAATATATGTAAAATATCCAGCATGGTAACTTGCTGGTCATAAGGGCTCAATAAATTAGTCATTAGGATAATTATTTGCATGTGCACACTGAAGACCTTTGGTTATAGACACAAATCACACCCCCCTCCATTGAGTTCAGGTGTTTCATCCCTAGTAACCTACATTATTAGTAGTTGGGCATGTGATCTGTAACAAATATTCCATTGCTGTGTTTATATAAGAGATTATAGCACCTTTATTGAGCACTTACCTTATTCCAAGCACTTCTCTAAATGCTTTGCATGTACAGGTATTTATCTTCATTTCACAGAACTGGTGTCAGAAGCACAGAGAGAAATGGTTTGTCTAAGAAACACAGTAAAGTAGCTACAGCGGGCAGCTGTAAAATGGTATTGTTGTTTGTTTATTTTATGGTCATCTCCCTACCCAGTGTTTTAAACTCAGAAAATATTTGAAGGAGTATCCTGTTATGGGCATTAAATTATGTAATTATTAAATTTATGTCAACTTGGCTAGACTATGATACCCTGTCATTCATACACTAGTCTAAAGGTCAATGTCAAGGTATTTTTTAGATGTAATTGCCATTTTAAACAGTAGACATTTAGTTAAACAGATTATAGTTCATATTGAACATGACTTTCATCAATCAGTAAAGGCCTTCAGAGCAAAGACTGAGGTTTTCTGAAGAAGAAGGAATTCAGCCTCATGACTACAATCCCAAAAAATATCTGCCCAAGTTTCCAGTCTACCTGGCCTTCCCTATGGAATTTAGACCCAAGACTGCATCAGTTTTTACCTGAATTTCCAGCCTGCCAGTCTGCTCTACAAACTTCAGACTTTCCATCCCCAATATCACTTGAGGATTTCCTTAAATTAAATTAATGAAATTAAATACAAAAAATTCATTGTTTTGTATCTCTGGAGAATCCTAATTAATAAATTTTCTCTTTCTACCCCTTGAGACTTAAGTGCACAAGTGGAATCAATCACAAAAATGGAGAATGAGTTGAGAAGTTATACACAGTGGCAGTGAAGGTGGCATCAAGAGTGTGTTGATAGTAAATATCCAGTGGCAGCTTTCTCATTAAGTTGTGTCTGAGAGCCCTGGCTGGTAGCACAGTGGATAAGGCGCCGGCCTGTGAACCCAAAGGTTGCAGGTTCGATTCCCCAGCCAGGGCACATAACCAGGTTGTAAACCAGGTCTCCAGTCAAGTCTGTGGCTGGAGGCAGGTGAAACGCAACCATACATTGATGTCTCTCTCCCTCTCTGTCTCTCTCTCTCTTCCCCTCTTTCTAAAAAATAATGAAATAAAATCTTTAAAAAAAAAAAAAAAGTTGTTTCTGAGATATGACTTTGACTGACACCCCCCACTGTCTGGCCTCCCCTGGTATTATGCCCATTCTCTGGCTTTCCAGAGACTAGCCTCCCAACTTTAACACAGGTTCATTATCCTTCCTATAACTTCTTTTTTATGTTTATGGTAGCTTAGTTGGTCTCTGTTGCTTGTAACAACAGAGAACCCTGACTATTCAGTGGTGGAACACTAATATGAATCTAGGTGTCTAACACCGGAGCTGGCCCTTTTTACCTGCTTCATACCACATCAGAACTTCTGATTTGTAAAGGACCTAGCAATCAAGTCCAATTTTATAGATAAGGAAATCAAAACACATACTATAGATTAAAAACAAAGACTCTGAAATTAATGGGATTAATGGACAAGATGAGAAATGATTTGAGGTCACAAAGGGCTATATAAAGAAAAACATTATATAAAGAAAGATACAAGAGAGAGGCCAAAATGGTGGAGTAAGTGGAACTATACCAATCTCCTCCCAGCACCCATCTGGAATTACAACTTAATCGAGAAAAAAATCACCTGGGATAACCAACAGAACACCAGCTGGAAAGAAGTCATAACCACAGACAGAACAGAAGAGGCCACTTCATCACAACATGACTGGTAGGATTTGCGGAAACATGCAAGGGCTGGCTGAGCTCCCATTGGAGGCAATTGCTGAAGGGACGGAACCAGGGGCTCTACCTGAAAGGGTGGATTCTGGTCCCCCAGCTGAGTTTCCCAGCCTACAGCAACATAGTGGAGAGTGAAACAGCATATGGCTGAGAAGGGCAGAAAGCTGCAGGGTTTGCTAGCCTGAGAGTGTTGGAGACAGAAAATTACTAAGGTGACCACACATGACAATATGTTAGCACCCATTTACCCTGGGCACCAGCAGAAAGAAGGCAGAGTGAACTGGAGACATTTGGGGAGAGTTTGGAGCAATGGCTTGAAAAAGAGAAGAGAGGGAGCAGCTGTGGGGGTCCCATTGCTGACTCATCACCACACTACAGGTGGACTATGCTGTGCCAAGCAGCTTCTGTATGAGGGGTCCTCGTAGCCCTACCCACTGGAGTCAGTCCACCCTTCAAGTGGTGCCTGAACCTGGTGCCTGGTCACAATTCATTGATTTACAACTCAATCAATCTGTCTACCCTGTGGTGTCTGAGCCTGGCAGCTGATCATGGATTCATTGGATTGCAACTTAGTTGGTCTGCCTCACCCAGTGATACCTAAGCCTGGTGGCTGATCACAGATTCATTGATTTACAACTGAATCTGTCTATCCAGCCAAGCTGCATTTGAGTTTGGTGTCTACATTGATTTACAACTGGGTCAATATTTCTTACCCAGTGGCGCTGGAACCTGGCAGCTGATCACAGATTCATTGATTTATAACTGATTGGTCTGTCCCACCAAATTGCATCTGAGCCTGGTGGCTGATCACAGATTCATTGGAATACAACTGAATCAATCTGTCTAGCCCAATGGCACAACACAAATTAATTGATTACAACTGAATCTGTATGTCCCAACAAGATGCATCTGAGCCTGGTGGCTGATCACAGATTCATTAGATTACAACTGAATCAATCTGCCCAGCCTAGCAGTTCCTGAGCCTGGTGGTGGACCACAGGCTGATTGGATTACAGCTAAATTAATTGGCCCTGCCCAGTGCTGTCTAAGGTGACCACTGATCACAGATTGACTGGTTTACAACAAAGCTAATTGGTCTTTCCTAGTGGTACCTGCATCTGATAGTTGAGCACAGATCAGTGGGAATAAAAACAAGGGCACAAGGACAATGAATCTCTGGTTGGCTCCAACAGGCTGACTAAACTCAGACTATGGCATGATCTGACATCACCAGAGGTGAATCCAGGAAGTAAAGATAGTGCACCTCTATACAACAGAAGGTCACACCACAAAGATAGGAGCTCAAAAAAGCCCAATCTAAAAAGCAAAAGCAAGCAAGGAGAGAAACCTAAAAATTGGGAGAAAAAGAAACAGTCTATCTGTGAAAGGAAAGGAGGAATCCCCAGAAAGAGTACTAAATGACATAGAGGCACACAGCAAACCATCAGATACAGAAGCTCAATGAGCTCAGCGAGCTCAAAGAAAACTACAAACAACTCCAGGGGAATTACAAACAATAACAGGAGAACCACAGACTCCTGGGAAGCTACAAGGAAGTTACTGAGTTTTACCAGCATTAAAAAGAACATAGAGACCATCAATGAGAACCAGGAGGAAATGAAGAGTACAATTTCCAAATTGAAGAATACAGTAGAAAGAATCAACAATAGACTAGAGGAAGCAGAGGATCAGATCAAGGAGCTGGAGGACAACATAGAAAAATTTTCCAAGACAGTGCAACAAAATGAAAAAATACTGAAAAAAAATGAAGAGGTTTTAAGAGAGCTACAGATCAATATGAAACACAAGTATCCATTATCATAGGGATACCAAAAGGAGAAGAGAAACAAGGAATAGGAAACCTATTTGAAAAAGTAATGACAGAAAACCTCCTTAACTTGAAGAGCAAAAACATCACTCAAGTTCAGGAAGTACAGAGGGTCCCAATGAAGATGAAGCCAAAGAGACCCTCTCCAAGGCACATCATAATTAAAATGTCAAATGTCAAAGACAAGGAGAGAATCTGAAAAGCATCAAGAGGGAAACAGCTGATAATATATAAGGGGGACCCGATAAGGTTATCAGCTGATTTCTCAACAGAAACACTACAAGTAAGAAGGAAATGGGAAAAATTATTTCAAGTAATGAAAAACAAAGGCCTGAAACCAAGAATACTTTACCCATCAAGGCTATCATTCAAAATGGAAGGTGAAATAAGGAGTTTCCCAGACAAAAGAAGGCTAAAAGAATACATCTCCACTAAACCAGCATTGCAAGAGATGCTAAAGGGTCTGCTTTAAAAAGATGAAGAAACAGCCCTGGCTGGTGTGGCTCAGTAGATTGAGTACTGGCGTCTGAACCAGAGGGTTGCTGGTTCAATTCCCAGCCAGGGCACATGCCTGGGTTGCAGGCCAGATCCCCAGTTGAGAGTGCACCAAAAGCAACCACACATTGATGTTCCTCTGCCTTTCTCCCTCACTTCCCCTCTTTTTAAAAATAAAAATAAAATCTTAAAAATGAAAGAAACAGAGACAGAGAGGAACACAGGTACAAAGGGGAAAATTGGCAATGAATAAATACCTTTCCATAATAACCTTAAATATAAATGGATTGAATGCACCAATCAAAAGACATAGGGCAGCTGAATGGATAAGAAAACATGACCCACATATATTTTGACTATAAGAGTCCCACCTCAGATCAAAAGATCAACACAGACTGAAAGTGAAGGGATGGAAAAATATATTTCAAGCAAATGGACATGAATCCAAGGCTGGGGTAGCAATACTTATTTCAGACAAAATAGATTTTACAATGAAGGCAATAAAAAGAAACAAAGAAGGACATTTCATAATCCATCAAGAAGATATAACCCTTATAAACATATATGCACACAATACAGGAGCACCCGAATATATAAGGAAAATCTTAGAGGACTTCAAAAAGGCTATCAACAGCAGCACAGTAATAATAGGGGATTTGAATACCACATTATCAATAATGGACAGATCTTTCAAGCAAAAAAATACCAAGGATATTGTGACATTAAACAACATTCTAGGTGAAATGGACTTAAGTGATATGTACAGAACTTTTCACCCTCAAGAAACAAAATACACATTCTTTTCAAATGTATATGGCACATTCTCAAAGATAAATCACATGGTAGGACACAAGAGAAACCTTCCCAAATACAAAAAAAAAAAAAAAAAAAAAAAAAAAAAAAAAAAAAAAAAAAAAAAAAAAAAAAAAAAAAAAAAAAAAAAAAAAAAAAAAAAAAAAAAAAAAAAAAAAAAAAAAAAAAAAAAAAAAAAAAAAAAAAAAAAGAAAGAAATCATAAGCATCTTCTCAGATCACAATGGCTTGAAACTAGAAACCAACCTCAAGGGTTTTTCAAGAGAAAAACCCAAAAACATTCTAATTCATGGAGACTGAATAACATACTATTAAGTAATGAATTGGTTAACAATGAGATCAAAGAAGAAATCAAAAAGTTTCTGGAAACAAATGAAAATGAATACACAACACCCAAAACCTATGGGACACAGCGATGGTAGCCCTCAGAGGGAAATTCATAGCAATACAGGCCTACCAAAGGTTAGAAGAAGTTTATACAAATAACCTAACCATAAAGCTACAAGAACTAGAGGAATAACAACAAACAAATCCCAGAGCAAGTAGAAGGAAGAAAATAATATCAGAGCAGAATTAAATGACATAAAGAATAAAAGTACAATTCAAAGGATCAGTAAATTCAGAAGCTGGTTCTTTGAAAAGATAAACAAAATTGACAAGCCTTTAACCAGCTCCATCAAGAAAAGAAGAAAGAGGACCCAAATAAACAATAGCAGAAACAACAGAAGAGAAATCACAACCTATACCACAGAAATACAAAGGACTGTAAGAAATTACATCAAAAAACTATATGACAAGAAATTTGACAATCTGGGTGAAATGGACACATTTCTAGAAATGTATGAATCTACCAAAACTGAATCCAGAAGAAGCAGAAAGCCTGAATAGACCAATAACAACTAGTGAAGTTGAAGAAATAATCCAAAATCTCCCAAAGCACAAGAGTCCCGAACCAGATGGATACACAGGTGAATTCTACCAAACATTTAAAGAAGAACTAACTCCTATCCTTCTCAACCTATTCAAAAAAATCCAAGAAGAGGGAAGACTCCCAAACTCTTTTCTATGAGGCCAGTATTACTCTAATCCCAAAACCAGGTCAAGATACGACTAAGTAAGAAAATTACAGGCCAATATCTCTGATGAACTTAGATGCTAAAATTCTCAATAAAATATTGGCACATTGGATCCAGCAATACATTAAAAATATCATACACCATGATCAAGTGAGATTCATCCCAGGGATGCAAGGATGGTACAAAATTCACAAATCAATAAACATAATACACCAGATAAACAAAATGAAAGACAAAAACCATATGATCATATCAATAGATGCTGAGAAAGCATTTGATAAAGCACAGCACCCACTTATGATAAAAAAAAAAATGCTCAGCAAAATGGGAATGGAAGGAACATACCTCGACATAATAAAGGCCATATATGGTTAACCTGCACCCAACATCATACTCAAGCAGCACAAACTAAAAGCTTTCTCCTTAAGCTTAGGAACAAGACAAGGATGCCCACTTCTGTTCAATATCATTTTGGAAGTTCTAACCACAGTGATCAGAGAAGAAAAAGGAATCAAAGGTATCCAAATTGGAAAGGAGGAAGTAAAACTGTCAATATTTGCAGATGACATGATAGTATATATACAAAACCTGATTGGCTCCACCAAAAACCTACTTCATCTAATAAATAAATACAGCAAAATAGCTGGATATTAAGTCAATATTCAGAAATCAAAGGCAATTTTGTATACCAACAATGAAATACCAGAGATAGAAGCTAGAAAACATACCCCATTTACCATAGCAACAAGAAAAATAAAGTACTTAGGAATAAACTTAACCAAGGAGGTTAAAGACTTGTACTCAGTAAACTATAGAACACTAGAGAAAGAAATTAAGGAAGATACAAATAAATGGAAGCATATATACCATGTTCATGGATGCGAAGAATTAATATCATTAAAATTTCAATTCTACCCAAAACAATCTATATATTCAATGCAATCCCAATTAAAATACTAATGATATATTTCACCAATCTTGAAAAAATACTTCAAAAATTTATATGGAGCCAAAAACAACCACAAATAGCAACAGCAATCTTGAGAAAGAAGAAGAAAGTAGGAGGAATCACAATACCGTATATCAAACTTTACTACAAGGCCACTGTAATCAATACAACCTGGTACTGGTATAGAATAGACAAATAGATTAATGGAACAGAATAGAGAGCCCAGCAATAAACCCAAAACTCTATGGCCAATTAACATTTGACAAAGGTGGAAGGAACATAAAATGGAGTGAAAATAGCTCCTTCAGCAAGTGGTATTGGGAGATTAGACAGGGACATGCAAAAAGAAAAAACCTAAACCATCAACTTACACCATACACCAGAATAAACTCAAAATGGCTAAAGAACTTAAACATAAGCCGTGACACCATAAAAGCCATGGAGGAAAACATAGGAAGTAAAATTTCAGATACCCTACACAGCAATATTTGCCTCTCCAAGGGCAAAGGAAATAAAGGAACAAACAAACAAATGGGACTATATCAAATTGAAAAGTTTCTTTTCAGCTAAAGAAAACATCAGCAAAATGAAAATGGAACCAACTGTATGGGAAAACGTATTTGCCAATGATACCTCAGAAAAGGGTTTGATAAAGAACTTACGTGACTCAACACCAGGGTGTCAGACAGCCCAATTAAAAAAATGGGCAAAGGACTTGAACAGACACTTCTCCAAGGAGAACATACAAAGGGCCCACATAGGCATATAAAAGAATGCTTAACATCACTAGCCATCAGGGAGATGCAAATTAAAACTACAATGACATACCACCTCATGCCTGTCAGGATGGCCATCATTAACAAATCAACAAACAACAAGTGCTGGCGAGGATGTGGAGAAAAGGGAACCCTGATGCATTGTTGATGGAAATGCAGGCAGGGGCAGCCACTATGCAAAACAGTATGTAATTTCCTCAAAAAACTAAAAATAAAACTGCCTTTTGACCCAGCAATTCCATTGCTAGGATTATACCCAAAGATCCCTGAAGCACTAATTCAGAAGAACCTATGCACCCCTATGCTCATAGCAGTGCTATTTACAATAGTCAAGTTCTAGAAACAACCTAAGTGCCCATCAGTGAATGAATGGATAAAAAAACTGTGGTACATTTACACAATGGAATACTATACCTAATACAGGAAACTCATGAACAAAACAATCAAATAGGCATAACAGAACCAGAGGCGTGGAAACTAGGACCAGGCTTTTAATGTGCAGAGGGGAACAGGTAGGGAAGAAAGAGGCAAAGAAGGGGAACAGTTTAGTCAAGGAACTGGCACAAATGACCCATGGACATGGACAGCCTGTGGGATTGACTTTGGGATAGGGAATAGGGAGGGTTGGAAAGGGGAGAGCAGTGGGGGAAAATGGGATAAATGTAATATAACAATAAAATATAAAATTAAAATAAAAAAGATATTAATTTAGCAAAACTTACTAGTTGCTATAATAATATTCCAGCCCTTGTGGGAGAAGAAACCTGTAAGAAATACAATTATGCTATGTTAAGTAAACCTCTTTTTATATAACCTCCTGTCTTATAGAGGATTTAGGATGTTAGTTCCATAAAGAGCTAAGAAGATAGCAATTGGAGTGAGCGGATAGAAGAAAAGTAAGAGTGAAATCATCAAGTGGAGGAGACAGAAAACATCTGTCATAATGGCCTATGTGCTAGCCATGGGTTACCACCTTTTCAGGTCTAAGAGATCTAACCATTGAGTTGAAAAGATAAACTTGGTAGTTGCATGATTCACAAAATCCATAAAATACATATGACCTGTATGAGAGTGTCCTGGACAACATATAATATAATTGATGATGAACTTTTCTTTAAAATGACCTGTCGATAGAGATAGTGGTCTCTTACCAAGAAATAATTCATGAAAATCATTTCTACTGGCTGTGGTCTGGATGGTGATGGCCAGTATAATTCAGCTCAGGTACCTCTTCCTCTCTGCTGGTCCAAAGAGTACAAAATTACCACACAGGCAGGTAAAGCTAGTATTTAAGGCACCAACAAATTATGTGCCAATTAATAAAAGAAGTATTTAATGAACTTATCAGAAAAATTTAAAAAATCTTTATTTTTAGCATTCACTCATGTTTTATGTAATTTTGAAAAATGATTTATTTCAAATTGTATATGGCAGGAAGAGAAACCATAATCTTTTTAGTTCTTCTGGCCTTTAATGGAATAACCTGACCCTGATATGAGGGCATATCTTAGACTATCTAGAGAAAGGGAAAATACTTGTTTTCCAAGCAATTGCAGTTAATGTTTTTTGTCTCAATAAAGTTTTGATAAATACTAAGTGGCAATGACCATGAGATCACACATCCTGGCAAATAGCAGGAGTGTGGTTATCATCAGACCCATATTCCTTAAGAGACTACAGAGCTGGGGACAGAAGAGGTGAAAAGAAGGCCTCTGTCCCTCTCAAGCCCCACCTGTATGGCAAGGCAACCAGAGAACGGTCTCCAGCAGGACCAATATTCTCTTCAGACATGCTTTGAATTTATTGAATAATGGTGGATATGGTAGGCCCTCAGGTGTTACTGAATAGAACATGTCCACTGTTATTTTGCCCTAAAAACCTGCCTGGCACACATAACTATATATCTCTGGTAATTAATTTCATGTGTCAACTTTACTGCTCCAAAGGATGCCCAGATAATCTGGTTAAACGCTAGACCCATTTCTAGATGGGTCTGTGAGAATGTTTCTAGAAGAAATTAGCATTGAATTGGTGGACTGAGTAAAGCTGATTGCCTTCCCCAAAAGAGGCAGGTATTTTCTAACCCTTGGAGCACCTGAACAGGACAAAAAGATAGAGGGAGGTGGAAATAGCTCTCTCTGCCTTACTGACTGAATTGGGACCTCAAGTCTTTTGACCTTAGACTGAGACTTCCATAGTCAGTGCTCCTGGTTCTAAGGCCTTCAGATTTGAATTAGAATTTATAGTACCTGCTTTCCTGAGTCTCCAGCTTGGCAGATAGTAGGACTCCTTAGCCTCCATCATGTGAGCCAATTCCTTATATATCAGAACCAATACAGTATCTATGTGTGGATATGTATGTGTGTGTGTGTGTGTGTGTGTGTATGTGTGTGTGTGTATATATATATATATATATATATGTCTAGTTTTATCTATACCTATATTATCTATCTATATTATCTTACTGGTTCTGTTTCTCTGGAAAACCTTAACAATACTGGACCTTTTAACTATCAAAATATAGCCACATAGCACCCACAGCACCCAATAGTATCTCTTAATGGCAGTGCCCACTGCTCTAAGTGTTGTTTACATTGGTGAGACAAGGGAGGGACAACACATTTACTAAAAAGGTAAAGAATACCTGAGAATAGCCTGGGTTGGTGGCACAATGGGTAAAGCACCGGCCTGCGAACCCAAAGGTCACTGGTTCGATTCCCCAGCCAGGGCACATAACCAGGTTGCAAGCCAGGTCTCTAGCCAGGTCCATAGCTGGAGGCAGGTGAAAGGTAACCAACTATACATTGATGTCTCTCTCCCTCTCTGCCTTTCTCCCTACCCCTCTCTCTAAAAATAATAAATAAAATCTTAAAAAAAAGTACCTGAGAATAATAAATCTTGCTGTTATCAGAGCTGAGAAGAATTAAGCTGGGAAGTCATCCTGAAGGATGTAAGTCTTTACATGTAGTGTTACACTTACAGTGTGATATTAGGTGCCAAACAACTGAATGAAGAACAAATGTTCAGAAATTTGACTGCTTTTCTGAAGTTTTAAATATGGACATGTAGCACTAGTAGCAAACTAAAGGACAATGTCTGGATTAGTATTTTATATGTCAATGCTTATAACTACCCCCTGATCATACACATAAAACACACATTACGAAAACTTGTTCTGAGAGAAAATTAAAAATATTAACTCATTTTTTAGAATCAAAACATTTTTCAATGGTCTTTCCAAAGTCACCTTTTTTTACATTTCATTAACATCGGTATTCAACTAACTGATGATGCAGCAACTTAGCCAGTTGCCTGGGAATACAGTGCATAATGATGTTTCATTCAACAATGCACTGCCTATGACGGGCTCCCATAAATTTATTATGGGGCTGAATTTCCTGGTGTGAAACGAAAAGATGCTTGGTTCGGGGGAATTTTTTTTCTCTCTCTTGATTAGAGCACTGTCTTTGCAGTACAGATTCATCCCAATCAGTTAGCCACTGACCTTTTTTAGTGTAGAAGTGCCTGCCCTCCCAGAGCTACATATTCAGAGAGCCCTACAGCCCTCCCAGATCTAACCTGGTGGTCTTCAGAGTACCTTGCTGTATATTCTTTGTTGAAGATCTCAGATTCTGTCCAAGGACCCACGACCATAACTTAATACTTGTTAAAGAGCTACCTTAACAAGTATTAAGTGCCATTCCCATGTTAGTAAAAGCTCACCTTTCTGTGGTAGTATGGAATCTCCCATTCTTGTACTTTGGAAATAGTTTCAAGTTGCAATGTTGTAAAGCACAAATAAATTTCATTTCTTCTATCAATTCAATGCTGGAGAGAACCCTTTGTGCCAGACAAGGTCAATAAAATCAAAAGCAAATTTCTATAAAGTCAAAATATTGAGTCATCAGTTCTACACCCCTTCCATGTTAAATACTCTCTTTTTAAATGAATACCACTTAATTTCTTACCTGATCACTGTTGCAATGTATAATAGACAGAACCATGTGGTCATGACAATACCCTGTGTTCCTTTATCTCTCCATTTTCACTTCTTATTCCTACTGATCCTCAGGCCACCTTTCACTCCCTCCTGACAGTCACTAAAGTGGTGCTCTATACCTTACTCAGTCGTTTTCTCTTCAATATTTCTAATCACTTGAGCCTATATCCCTGTTCTTGGAGCAGCATTGACAGCTTTGATGTTTTATTTCTGACCCTGTTGAAAGGAAGCAGTGGAAGGGCTTGTGAGGCAATGTTCATAGAGTCTGCAATAGGGTACAGTAATGTCCTAAGCCGTCACATTCACTCACAACTCACCCAGAACAATTTCCAGTCCTGCAAGCTCCATTCATGGCAAGTGCACAAGATAGGGGTACTCTTTTCCACCTTTTATACTATATGTTTACTGTACTTTTTCTAGGTTTAGGTATGTTTAGACACACAAAAACTTGCCATTGTGTTACACTTGCCTGTGGTTTTCAGTAGAGTAGTATGTTGTACAAGTTTGTAGCCAGGAGCAATAGGCTATAGAACACAGTCTAGGTGCACAGTAGGCTATATCCTCGCACAACGATAAAATCATCTAATGACACATTTCTTAGGGTTTGCCTCTGTCATTAAATGCAGCATGATTGTACCTTATTTCAGAAAAGCTAGCTGGAACCTGCCCATTGAGATGGAGAATCTTTTCTTAGTAAAGAATTCTGTGTGTATGATTCCAAACAAAAAGAGGTACCATTTGCCAGAATATAGCAATACACAAAACAGGCAAATAAAAGAAAACCATTTCCATTAGGACTTAAATTAGTTTTGCAAATTTGATGCCACTTGTATTATGCATTGTCTTTGTTGATTTGGATTCCTGCTGCCAGCTTAATAAGCTAAACTAGGTTGGCAGAAAGGCACATGCATATCTTTGGTCATTTGTCAAAAAAAAAATTTTTTTTTTAAGCAACACAGCTGAGTGGTTAATTTGTTGCTCTTATGTCAAATCAATTAACTTGAAAAGATTCCATCATCAAGGAATGACCTGTTCACCACTTGAAGGTCACCATATGCAGCAGAGCAAGAGCAACTGGTGTGTAGCTTTGTGGGTCATTGTATGTTTAGCATTGCAATTGGCCAGTCTCCTTTTGCTTTATAAATTGTATGAAATTTGGCTTCCTGGCTGGTGGCACAGTGGACAAGGCTCTGGCCTGTGAACCCAAAAGTCGCTGGTTCAATTCCCCAGCCAGGGCACATGACCAGGTTGTAGGCCAGGTCTCCAGCCAGGTCCATAGCTGGAGGCAGGTGAAAGGCAACCATACATTGATGCTTCTCTCCCACTCTGCCTCTCTTCCTTCCCCTCTCTCTAAGAATAATCAATACAATTGTTTTAAAAATGGTATGAAATTTGGGATGAGTCAGGCTGCTGACACCTTCACAGGCTGGTTTCATAGATCAGAAATTCCCCTCCTAGGAGTACAAATATATCTGTGGTTGGCTCATTATAGTTGCTTATAGGATCAGCATTACCCAGGGGGTAAGTTGGAAGCCACTGATGTTGGTATAACTGAAGAGCAAAAAGGCTCTCTCATTTATGGAGGCAGAAAAAGTCTTTTATGTAATATTGCTGTTAAAAATTCTCTGAATGTCAATTTCCTCATTGTTAAAATGGGGGTAAAGACCCCTAGTTTAGGGTCATTTGTGGATAAAATAGAAGAATTAAACAAGTGCTTTACATATAGTAGGTGCTCAATAAAGACTATTGATTATACTCAGATAATTATCATCCCCACTAACCTGGGGGCAGTCATAGAAAGGACCTTCTCTGGTTGAAGTGTTTTTGGGAACTATTTTACATTAAGCCTGAACAGACATTTGCTTCTGTATATGATCCTTTTAACTTCTTAGCAGAGAGAAGAGTTCAAGGATAAAGTTGGTAGCCTGGGGCAGCATTCAGTGTCTGGCTACTGTAACAGATACACTTGTTGACAAGAAGAACAGAGAATCATGGGAGAGAAAGAAATACAGGCTGCAGGAGTTCACAGAAGCTGCCTTTGATTCAGGAAGCAGCAGGGACCCACTTCTGTCAATGGACTGAAACCAGGGCAAATCAAGAGACACAGCTAAGGGGATCAAAGATCACAGAGGGCAGAGTGTCAGGTGGCTCAGCATGGATGAGATATTCGAAGCAGGTAAATTAAGTTGCTGGTTTCCATGGTCTGGAGTTGGTCAGGGGTGTTGAGAACTAAACCTTGCAGTGCAGAAAAGTGACCAAAGCCTTGAGTCCAGCTGACTGAGGTCAGGCTTGCCTCTGCAGAGAAAGTGGAAGGCACTGCTACCTGTGAGGGGTAGGAGTGGGGGGCTGGCAACCTGCTAAGAAGGATGGGGTGTACCTTGTGAGGTGACTTTTTACCCATTTCACTAGCTTTGCCTATGAACTTGTTATTATGTTTTCAGGAATTAGTTCCAGGTTAAACTATTATATTCTGTAAACTAGAAATCATTTGAACAATTTAGGTAAAATGAACTATAATTTTGTTCTTCGATTACTCAAATTGAATGTACTTCTCCATGTAGCCATTCACAGTTTTAGGAATTTATTTACACTTTTCAGTTTTAATAACTTTGGGTTTTCAGACAATGATTTGATTAGTAGAGACTGTGATTTGATGCATAGACCCCAGTAAGAAATAATGGGAGTTGCTTATAATCAGTATTCTTCCTGGCATTCATCCTACAGAAGGATTGTCCAAATGGTGAGTCCAGATATAAATCCTTGTTTATTATTGATTAAAGAGGAGAAAGAAGAAGTTGGAAGCCAAAGAGAACAGATTGGCAAGCTCAGATAGCAAAATGGTTAGGCATTGTTATAGCCTAAATATGTGACATATGTGTGTATATGTATATAGTGTGTGTGTGTGTGTGTGTGTGTGCGTTTTGTTGCAAATTCCTTATGGTCAGGACCTGCATCATCTTATAGGCATTAAGTGGAGTTTTGACATATAGTCAACAATTAGCAAATATTTATAGAATTAATTACATCCTGTACTATAAGAAGTTAGTGAAACTGAACACAGAACTATAAAATGCTTACTATGTGCCAGGCACTATTCTGGGTGCTCAATATATATTAACCTGTATTAGTCTCAAGAAAAGTCTGCCAAGTAAGTACTACAGAGGGGTCAAACAACTTGTTCAAGGTTGCACAGGCCGTTAAAGGCAGAAGTGGGATTTCAGCCCAGGCAGTGTGGCTTTAGTGTTTATATTTTTAATCATTATGCCATGATATAGAGACACAGAATTTGGTGCTTATTCTGTGGTGATGTTGATTAGGTCTGAAGGGGACCCCTGCAGTAGCCAAAGCCTGTTTATGAGAATCCAAAATGGGTAAAAATAAGTTTCTGGCTGGATAAAACTTTCTCTTGTGAAAATATGTATGTCAGGTACAGCCCAATTCCTAATGAAACCTATGGATGAGACATAAATTCATTCTAGGAGTCCAGGGGTGGCACTTCAAAAGTTGGTAGTCGGTCCCCCAAACAGCTAAAACTGAGGAACAGTGAGGGTTTAGGAGGCTGCTGATATAAGCCCACAAAGCACATGTAAAAGGACTCTTAGGGTGTCATGTGTTGGGTACAGTGCTAAGTGATTTATGTGTATTATGTCACTTAATCATCACCAAAAAATCAAGAAGCTAATACAGTTACCTTTGTTTTCCCAGTGGAGAAACTGAGACTCAGAGAAGTTAAGTAACTCGCTCAAGGTCAGAGTTAGTAAGTAATAGAGCCTAGATTCAAACCCAGTTCTATCTGACTTTAAGGTCCAAGCCCTTAAATACTGTCACACACACACATCTGGAATTTATTTGGCATGGAGTTCCATCTGGCATGTTTTGGTAAGATAAGGTAGAAGTGAAATAGCAGAAGACTAAAACAGAGCGAGGTGTAGAGGGAACAATTTTTGATGACAGGTTAGACCTAGTGAATTTAGTTATTGTTCAGATTCTAAATAAAACTCAGGCATCATATTTAGGGTAGTTCAAAGAATGTGGCCTGAGGTGATGGAGACTGGTAACAACCTTCAGGAGTGGCTCACAGTCCTTATGCCCATGGAGCCAAGTGCCCTAGAACCAGTTCCTTGCTCTGGGACTCACTCAGGAGGCAGATGGAGGTTAAGTGGTCACAGCCTCTTGACTCTCAGCAAAAAGGTCAACATCATAGCATCTCAATAAATTAAAAAAAAAAAAAAAAAAAAAAAAAAAGGATGACTTCTCCACAGAAAGAATCTGATATAATGTTGGAGAAGGACTAACTTGGAATTATTAAGGTTCTTTGACCCCAAGACAACTATCCAGAAAATTGTCCTAATGCTGTATGCTGTTGGGGGTGTTTTCTTTTCAGCAATTGAAAGGTCTTTCTTAAGCAAAGTTGTCCCAAGCAACATACTCTAGGAAGAGGTTTTGCTTAGACTATTGAGGACCAAGTGGTTACCCCAAGTTTATTCACAATAAAGATAAAAATTCACAATGAAGATATAAACTATTGAGGTAAACCTATGGAATTATATGTATATGTATATATGTATGTGTATGTATATATGTGTGTGTGTGTGTGTGTGTGTGTGTGTATAAGTGATTCTTCATAATAGGCATCATTACAAAATAACACAGGGTGTTGTCTTTATAGACATATCCTTCCTATTCTCAGATTTCTTCTTGGGGACAGGTATCAGGCACTGCTCCTGGTGTTGAAAATATGACTCAGTGCTGGGACTTACATTCAGACAGTATTTTAAGAGTATGCATTAACATGCTTTATCTCATTGAGCATGGACAAATTGTGAGAGTTTCAAAGAGTATGCATGTTTGATCCTATTCTAAAAGTAAAGTAGATTTCAATAGTCTTCAAGTAGTACACCCATGTTCGAAGCCTTGTTCTTCCTCTTTTCATTTTCCAAATTTATAAAAGTTTGGTGATAATGCCTTTTCTACTTTACCTTATAGGATTATTGCACCTATAAATTAGCTGACAGATATAAAACTAATTAATGAAAATAAAATTAATATACAAATCCAGCTCACTAATTAGAACTAAATATTTAGAATCACTTATTTTAAATCAATTCCTTGTTGCTTTTCATTTTTTTGTCTGTTTTTCCCCATGTGATAGAGTAAGCTGTACCAAAAGAATAATTTTCCTAGTCCCATAGCTGTAAGTAGTAACAAGCTATGCCCAATTTATAGTATTTATATAGAGGTACCACCTGACTGCCATGTCTCTCTTCATCTAAATATTTAATTAGCCAACCTAATTTAAGAGAAATCTAATAATGTGGAATCACATTATTACATTAATCTCTTGTGTGGAACATTATGATAGCTGCATCTACATAGAACACATATCTAACATGTTTGAGTAGGCAATTTTCTTCCCCAGCAATATATTAGATGCATAAACATTTATAATGGAAAATACATATACCTATGAGCCATGTGTGTTTATTCTAGAAACACTGCAATTAGTGGATCCTACACCCTAGCCTATGAAAAGCTGTAGAGTCCCTATATGGAACTTAGGGTTTTAAATTCTATGACTTTTATCTAGTTATTACCGTATTTAAAATTTTCCCTTTACTACTAAGCTTTTTGAAAGAGAGGTAGAAACTTTGTATTCCTATTGTCTCATTTTTCCATTCATTTCTCTGTGAATTACAACTTGACTTTCCCCCTATTCATTCTGTTGCCAAAGTTATACTTTAATTCTTTCTTAGGTGTAAAGCCAATGGGCACTATTGAATTCTTGTATCTCTGATGTTGCTGCAGTATTGGCCATTATTTATATGACCTTTTGAAACTATCTCTTACTGTGGTAGGTATGTATGTGTATGTTTGTGTGTATGTATGTATTTCCCTTTTGTCTTGATTTATTTTTTGTATTCCCTGACTTAGTTTTATTAGTGAGCTCAATTTACTTGGCCTACCCTTTAAAAGTTGATAACAGTTCTATTTTCGACTTTCACTTTTTTCATTCTATTAATATTCTTACTTATTTCCATAAGTTTAGTGATCACCATTACATTTGATGTCTCCACAATTTCTCTTTATCTTTATGTCTTAATCCTTTCTCTTTCATTATAGCCCTGTATAGTTGACTATTGAAGAAATTTACATAGATATTCCATTCAGTTATTCATATGTATATCCATTTATTAATTTACCATGGCTTTTTGTATGTCTCACAGGCATCATAAACTAGTATGTCAAAACCAAACTCTTCACATGCCATCTGTTTCCCCCTTATTTGCTATCTGATGCCTGGAAAAATCATCTACCAGTCATAGAAGTTTAAAAACCCTAATGATATATTTTATTCATTAAACTGGAATTTCTGGGGGACAAACCTTGCCATAGCATGTTTTAACTCTCCTCAGGTGTTCTGGCATTCAACCAGGATTGAGGCATCTGCTGTGGATAGATTACAAATTTTGTGTGTGCACAAGAATCATCTAGGGATCTTGTTAAACTGCAAATTCTGATGAAGTAGGTCCAGGTTGTGTCCTGAAGTTCAATATTTCAAACCAGCTCCCGGTCATTGTAGGTGCTGTTTGTGGGAAAACTTTGAACATTAAGACTTTAGATGATCTTGATAATATCACTAGTCCACTTTCACTCTCTTTAAATTTTCTTGTTGGAATATATGGAGCATTCCAAAAATGGGATGTGGGTGGGTTCTTTCACCATGCTTCTAGCAGTGCACTTTTTGTGTGAATTAGGTATGGCATATGCCTTTGTCCATTCTGTATAGTGTATTCTAGTTCTTACTTTTGAATTAGACATGTACCAGTTGCTTTGGCTATAGGATTGCAAGAGCTGTTTATAGTACCAAGTCATTTTGTATATCCTGCTTCTCTTTCGAATTACAGTTCAGAGTAATTTAATTTTGGATGAGAAGTTATTCTTCTGTGCCCACACAATATCCTTTATTGTCTTTGTCAACACATACCCATTCTATTGCTTTTCTCTTTTTGTTTACTTGACCGTCTCTCCATAACTGAATTCCCTAAGGGTAGTACTCTATAGCTTTAGTACCTAGCCCTGTACCTGGTACATTGAGAGAACCAATAACTTTCCACGGAATTAATTGTGGCTGTTGTTGAAGTTTAAACATGATAAATGAATTTGCATAGCCATACATTTATTTATCAAGATCTGGAACTGGATGCATCTGTGGATCTTTTTCCTGCTATGATCTAGTCAGAATAGGCAGCAAAATTAGAGTAAATTAGGATTTAACATGAATAGAGCAATACAATGAGGTGGCTTCCAATAATTTATGTTAGTTCATTCCATCATGGTTCACAGGTCATCAATTCAGACGTCTTTGTCTATTTAAATTCTTAAATACTCTGAGGTTCCCTGGTAGACAAAGTTTATAGCAAAAATATCATAGAGATTTGGAGTTTTCTAAGAAAACACAAGGTTTTACTTGTAAGATTATTATTATTAATATATATATATATATTTTTTTTTACCAACAAAGCAGCAATCAATGTCTGTGAATAAGAAACTGTTTAACTCTTGATGGTCAGTGGAGCCTCAGCTCCTTTCTTTATTTCAGTGATGTTCTGTCACATCATCTGACATCCAGCTTGATGTTAATAAACTTGGCCTGGGTGCCTCATCACATTTCACGCACAGGCCACCATTAACCTGAATAATTAAGAGTTGGATAAGTCTCCCCCTGCTATGATGTTGTCATGAATTTGAAGCATTTGGAAAGAATTTAAATATCTTTGGATAACTTTGCAAACTCTTTATCAACATTGATCAGATTAAACTCTAAACAAAGGTGCTTTTAGAACAAAAGATTCACAGGCAGACAAATTTTCAAATGGTTTCTTTTAGAAAAATTTCATAGCTGAACTTGTACCTAATTTTAATTTACTTTATTTAGGAAATCTACAAATGAAACATACAGATTTTTAACTTCTATTTCCCCTTTCTCACCATGAACTATTGGCAATATACTTGCAGTTACTCAATATTATCAAAATCAAAATCAATACCTTCAAACAAAAAGGGACTGTCTTATTAGCCAGAAGCCTAGGGTGAAGTAAAAATCCATTGAGAATGATACTTTATTTTTGGGTTAAATTCAGTTGACTTGAATAAAAAATTAAACAAAATAATTGGTGACTTAGACATGGCTTTATGGTTTATCAAGTTTAGAAGATAACATTATTTCGAAGCTTTAAATACCACTTAAATGCAATTAACCAGTTTTCTAAGTATGCAAGAAGATCAATGGTGCTCCATCCCTCACAGGTTCTATAAGCTGCTGTACTCTGGGCTAAAAAAATGCCATAATCTAATAGAGCAAATTCTTAGCAAGAAAACAGCTGTGAACATCTGTTATGAGTATGAACTCCCTGAGAATAACAGCCTTAGACATTTTTGTTCAAAAGTCTATTCCGGTTTAAGAATAATGCTTGCCTTATATCAGACGCTCAATAAATGTTGGGTGAAGGCAAGCAATAAGTGTGCTTCCTAGTTCCAGCTCCAGGGTGCTGTCAGTGAATGAAGGAACTTTAGCCTCCTACATGGAACCTGCATTGATTTAAAAATATGAAGCAGAAGGTTTTCCATTTTCTTTTCTATTTGTGAAAAGCCAACTTAGGAAGAACTTCATTTTCAACATATTCATTAGAAAATTGAGCCCCCCCCCCTTTTTTTTTTTTTTTGTTGTTACTATCCACAGCATCCCCAAACTCTCAGGGTAAAGTTCTAGAACATTCCTTGAAATCAAGGCCTTCAAGTTCTTCCAGAAGCACTCTTCCACATGTACTCAGTGATGTTCCCTTAAAAGTTTACTTTTATTTACTTAAGTTTTCACTTTTCTAGATGTTCCATTTGGTCCCTCTAAAATAGCATCCATTTCTTACTTAATTCTTTTTTCTTTAAAGACCTGATCATATTTCTAATAGCTATTTCAACACTTTATCTATCAATTCCATTATCTTTATTATTTTTGAGCTTATTTTTACTGATTAATTTTTTTCCTAATTACATGTTTTAACATCTTTGCACTTTTTGGTTGGATAATATGCACTCTGAATTTTGTTGAGTGTCTAGATTTTGTTGCCTTCCTTTAAGGTTTTCAACTTTGTTTTCTTCTGTTAGGAAGTTATCTGCAGTCCTGTTTGACCCTTTTCAGGCTTACTTTAAGCTTTTTATGGGAGGGGGCAGGTTTAGTTGTAACCTTTACTATAGGAATAGTTTAGCTCCACTACTAAGGTAGACCAAAAATACAGTCTTCTTTCAGTCTTTCAAGCACGCTGCCTTTCTTTTTGCTTTTGAGTTTTGGCACATTCTGATCTCTCTGACTATGTGTTAGTTTTGTCCTATTATATGCCTCCATCATACACTGAACTTTTCTTCTTACATTAAACATGCAATTACATACTTATTGAATGTCATTCCTGTTAATTTGTAAACTTCATGACAACAGGGGGAATTAGCAATGTACAGACATTATTTCACACCAAAGAGATGAGGCACATTTCAGGACTAGTGTAGAGATAATTTTCCTAATGAGGACTTGACCAATGAAAAGTTGAATCAATCAGGTACCAATATACTGACCAAGATGAAGGTAGTAGCAACGCCGATTATTTCCTTTGCTAATAATTCTTTTTATTCTTTTTACCACCACCCCCTTCCTTCTGAAATTCTGTTCCCATAGATACTGCCAAATAATCAGTCATTCATTTGATCCCACTCTCCTGGTCTTGGCTGGCCAGACTGGGAATTGAGAAGTGTTATAATGCAAGCCAATCATATTCTTTATTTCAGAAGTAATAGATTATGTCTTTCTTTCTTGAGCCAAATACAATTTCCTCAGTGGGACTGAGCCATTGAACAATAGGCCCAGGGGGAAATTTGGCTCTTTAGAAGAAGATTATGTCCAAAGGATATATAGATGTCAAGGAGGCCCAGAATGGTCTAGCTGCTAGGTATATTGGAGGCAAGCCGACCAGCTGTGTGAACAGAAAATATGAAAAGATACATGTATACCGTAGTTAATATTACACAGCTCTTGGCACCAGGTATCATAAGGCACTATGTCCAAGTTACAAAGAGAAGAATTCATAGGAAGATTGGTTTTCCTAGAGCTGCTATAACAAATTACCATAAATCTTATGGCTTAAAACATCAGAAATCTATTCTTTCAGGGTTTTGGAGATCAGAAAATTGAAATCAAGGTGTCAGCAGGATTGGTTCCTTTTGGAGACCATGAGGAAGAATCTGCTCCATATCTCTCCTAGCATCTGGTAGCTCTGGCAATACTGGACATTCCTTGGCTTGTAGATGTATTAGATGTATTAGCAGTGGAAAAATGGCATCAGGTGTTAACCTTGGTTCAGCAACCTCAGTTCTTGAGTTCTGACTAAGAGGAGAATTCAGAGCCACGACTCAGGGGTAGAAGAACTAAGATGGAGAAGAAATGGGCTCAGGAAGCAAAAGAAGGGTCCTAGGAGCTTAGGGGAGAGAGAGGCAGAGAGAGAGAGACAGAGAGGAAAAAAAGAGACAGAGACAGAGACAGAGACAGAGACAGAGAGGGCCAGGTAGGAGGGCAGGGAGAATGCACCTTGAGGAAAGGAGTGGGTGGGAAAAAGTGTGAGGGTATGGGAGAGTCAGCTCTCTACCAAAAAGACTTTTATATGAAGCCTCAGGGGATCTCAAGAGAATATTCATCAACTTTCCAAACGTGTTTTATGTGTCTCAGGGTGTCTCCTCAGGGTTGCCTCCACTGATTGTCAGCACTGGGGGAGGGGTTGCCACTCATTGCAGCTTGGTCCTGTTGTCAAGGAGCTGTTGGGTGTGCGGTCCCATCCACTGCCAGGCTCTCTGCCCTGTGATGCTCTCACCTGGCCCATCCAACCACCCACTATAGATGCATTGCTCTAATTTCTCCTTCTATTTTCACATTACCTATCTCTGTTTCTCCTGAGTCTCTCTGTGTTTCAAATCTTCTTACTCTTATAAGGATACCAGCGACTAGATTTAAGCAATGTGTTCCACATTTAAGAATATGAAAAGGTGTATACTGTAACACGCTGAGAAACATGTCTTGTCATTAGGGATTGAACCTTCTTTTCCTGTCTCCTAAAACTGGAAAAAATTGATGACATTGAACTGCTTAATTTTTCTGTGACTGAGTAGTGAAGTCTGGAGCAGACGTGAACATTAGTGGTCATCTGAAGTCAAGGACTGGAGGATCAGGGAAGCCTAATCAGAGATGCAAAAATCACTGACTTCAGAAGGTAAAGACATTTTTGTGCTCTTTTATATCCAAATAGAGTGTACCTAGGCATACCGCATCTGTTCAAATGACAAGCGAGCTCTGTCCTTTCAGAGCTTCTCAGCTCTAAGTGATAGCTGTCATTGGTTTTGTGTTTGATAAACCAAGGCCTTTGGAGTCAGTGTGCACAGAATGAAGTTTTATCTGGGGTTTTGGCTAGGTACCCCCCAGCCTCAGAAAATGATCAACTGTCCTTCAGTGTAGCTTAAAGAGTTAACTTCCTGATGACCCATCTGGAGGTTAACTCCAGAAAACGCTACATCCTAGCTGGTTTGTTGGCATCATCACTGGTTGTAAGTTTATGATAAGAAAGGCTTTGAAACCCTGGCTCCTGACAGGAAATCAAAGGGTCATCTTCTCCCCTCCAGTTAGTTCATAAGAAAAGAACCAAAAAATGGTCACTTCACAGAATCCCTTGCATAGCACCTGCATCTTTTTGATTTTTCTCTTTCACTGGATACTTTAAAAAGCTTTTGGAAATTGCATTTAATCTATTTGAAAGGTCACAGCACCAAAAGTTTCTGCTCCATTGCTATATCCAAACTTGGTCAGGCTTTACAATTTCAATCTCTGTGGGTGTTTTATTTATTTATTTATTTATTTATTTATTTATTTATTTATTATGTCAGCTGTACAGCAGTGAATAAAAAATACTGGTGTTCATGATTGCAGATGAAATAGGAAAGACTTTCTCTGTGTATATTAGGTTGTATAGAAATAGAGTTCCCATATTTTCTGAACTAAAACATCAGTTTTGTTATCTGACAAATATGAATGACCTCATTGGAACAGTGGGGCAGTATATTTGAAATCTAGAGTGTTATGGACAGCTGGGACATGTATTTTCTGTATACACAAGGGCTTGACTTCATTCAAATTTAGTGAAAGCTAAATGAGTCCTTGCCCGTGTTTAGGTTCAAAGCCTGGATAAACTGTTAGTGCATGTTATTGCTTCCTTTCCTTCTTATTAGTTTCTGCAGTTTCTGCATGATGTTAAGCTTATATAATAAAAAGCAGCTTTCAAAGGTGTCCCATTTCCTTAGCCAACCAGTAATAATGGTGGAAACACAATGCCTGTTTGCTAATCTAACATAATGAGCAGGTTAGTGAAAAATACATTCCAGGTTCCCCTAAGTAATGATCTTACCTCTATCTCTTAAGTCACCCGGGATGATTTGACAAGCATGTGGCTTAGGATACCCAGGAATAAAAATTTAGTTAATTTGCTGGGTTTCCTTCCTGAGGAAACATGCAAACAGACCATTTCATTTCAAATACAAGTCAGGTGTTTCAAAACCCTCATATTATTACAAGGCTGAAGAACAGAGATAAATAGTATGTGAATATCCTTAGCCCATAAGACTGGTGAGAAAGCTAAAACACACTGGGGTTTTGTGATTCATCTGTGCTGATTATTAGATTAGAACAATCAGATCGGCCTTCCTTTTTGTCAATTAACAATAGCACTGACAATAATAATAATAATGTGTGCTAAGTGATTTTCATTAATTATTATAATCATTTCTCACAGTAACCCTGTGAGCTAGAGTGTAATGTTGTCCTCAGATTTAAGGAAACAGAGCTGGGCATCAGCGAAGTTAAATAACTTCTTCAAGGTGACATAGCTAATAAATGATGGAAACAGGATTTGGAGGTGAGCAACTCACACTAGTTCTCTGATCCTCTCTGTTCATTGGGCAACCATTTTCACAACTCATGTCAGGACTGCAACTAATTACAACTTTTCCAGAAAGGTTTTTTGTCATAGTCTTGATTCACTCTATGGTAAGCAGTAAACTTTGCTTTCCATTATACACAAAAGGAGTTCAGTAAATTGTTGGGAGAATGTGTTTAATTTTGTGATCTTGTTTTAAGACTGCATTCCAATTGTGTGCTCAGAAAAATCAGGTATACAGCTACACAGGATGTACATGGATTAGATAAAATCAGGGTCACTGACTTTGCTACGTACCCTGGGAGGAGAATGTAGCGAACTTGGAGCCAGGAGCTAGTCTCTGAAAATGGGCAAGTCAGGAAATATTGAAATATTCTCTGAATGCAGATCAGCAGAGCTGCTGAAAAGCTCTATATACACAAAGGAAAGGTCAAACAAACGTGTTTAGTTACTACTGACATGCAGCAGCAGGTGTGGTTACTAGGACACAATAAACATGATTCTTAGCTATAAGAAATTTCCTATCCCAGCAGTCCTCTGAGAAAACTTAGAACCCAAACAACATAATTGTGCTAATTGAACTTGCCTTCAGTCAGACTTAGAGGTAAAAGTAGGTTAATTAATTTATTTACTGCCATCTTTCCAGAGGCAGTAAATACATTTTTTGTCTTCCCAGTAAGCTCATTCCCCAAACCCTCATGAGACCCTGAAATTCATCAGGAGTTCAGATGTTTGTCAAGAAATACGAGCCTGAAATCTCTCTGTGGATCTGAGGGCATGTTACCTTGTGACCTGTTATGGCTAAGATGTGCCCTATGTCAGGTGATATAACTAATCACTGAATTGGAATTACAGTTTCTTATCAGCCTAATAAAAAAACAGCCTCCTTCTTTTAGAGATATGAAGTTAATCTTTACAGCAGTTTTTATTTTTTAAAAGAGTTTATTTATTTTTAGGAGAGGAGAAGGGAGGGAGAAAGAGAAGGAGAGAAATATTAATAATGTGTGGTTGCCTCTCCCGTGTTCCCAACTGGGGTCCTGGTCTACAACCTGGGCATTTGCCCTGATTGGGAATTGAACCAGCAACCCTTCCATTTGCATGGTTCAAACCCATGAGCCACACCAGCCAGAATTAGAGCAGCTTTTAAAATTAAAAATATTTTTTTCCACCAGAGCTTTGGTAACTTTCCTATTCCAAGGGGATTTTTAAAAGTTGGTGTTGGTAGCCCTGAGAAGTGAAGTCAGGACATCAAAAACACAGGGTGAGGAAAGTATTTCAGTGACAAACTTGCTTTTTGTCTGGCAAGAAAGGTCCAACAGGCTTGTCAATGGATTCTTTCTTAGAGGTTTCTAGTGTGAGCTTTGCTGCTTAGCTCGATTCCAGATTATAAGAAAGTCTCGTTTCATCAGTGGACAATAACTAAAAAATTCAGTCCCCATACTTTTGAGTAGGAAATCTTGACAGTTGACATGATGTTTAAGAGGATAATGGTGCAGAATTTTTTACATCAAGGCTAGTAAGATTCACAAAGTTCAGAGACAAATATTTATGTACTTTGCTTATAACTAACAACAATAATGATTATAATAGCAACACTACTCTACTGAAAGTTAACTATATACTAAATACAAACTCATCTGGTCCTCACAATAGCACCAAGAAGTTAGTGCCATTATTATCATCCCAAGTTGGCTGATGGGAAACAAAAATGCAGAGTGAGTAAGGCTTTATTTACCAACTTTACATAACTAGCAAGTGGCTAAGTTACAATTTGAACCCAAGAAATTGACTTGAAAAGAATATTTTACCCATTATGCTGTATTGCTTATTTTAAGTAGAAAACCAGGTTATGCAAACAAAAGACCCTCAGTAACAACTACTACTACAATTAATATTTATTTAGCATTATGCAAAATAGTTTTGTTATCTTGCTAAACAGGTTTTTGCGTTTCACCCCCTCAAAACGTCCTATGAAGTATGTGCTATTATTATCCCTGTTTTACAGATGGAAAAACAAAGGCATGTGACATGTGAATAACTTGTTTTCTATCATCAGCACTTAAATGGTATGACTGGGATTCAGACCCATATAAGGGTAGGCATTCTGACCCAGGCTTCTCAATTTATATTTGTTGATGCTTTTTAAAATGAGGTATGCTCTAACATAAACTAAAATGACTACATAAAAATGACACAAATAGAATCAAACTAATTGTCTAAGAAAGACAAAGTAGGCTTTCTCTAATGAGCCCTAATGAAATTATAAAGTATAACTTCAAAAAGAAGGAAGAAATATAGTGACCTATGTTCTATAATCCATGGCTATGTTTTCAAAAAGGTGATAAAACAGACAAACTTTCAAGTTCATGCTTCATAAAATTTCTCTAATTTTTGAACATATTGATTGTTTCTTCATAGTCTGTTACTTTCCTTGTTAAAGCCAAATATAAAATATAGTGTCATTTATTTTGTGATTTACATTTCTGTTGAAGAGAATCTCTTTAAAATGGTTGTTGATCATGTATGTCCCTACTAAACACAAACCCATTAAATAGCTGTGTGTGTGTCTTCATTTTCAAACATAATAAATATTTCTGCTCAAATACTCCTATCTTTAAAAAATAAAAGTTGTGAACATTGAGGCTGGAACACATACTTGATAATCATAAAATAAAACATACTGATCACTTCTCTCATTAATCATAATTTATGAACATTTCAGTTACACCAAGTGCCAAATTAGGAGTTAATTATTGCTTTGTAAATTGAATTGTACTAGATCTTGGTTGTTTTAGATATTTATCTTCTCTTATATTCAAGAGTAGGCACTTTGTAACTCATGATCATACCCACAACTTCTTTCAGCTTACATAAATAGACCATAGTATGATGCTGTCTTCTGTATTTTTTTCCAACAATAATGCAAATGTTAGACAAAGGAGTGCTGAATATGCTAAGCATGTTCAATTATTTAAATTCACTGGATGACTGTTACAGACTAAATTAGCCACTAAGGAAATGGGCATTTAGAGAACTCTAACATGTGGATCATTACAGTAAAATGAAAGGATGCCAGAGTTGGGAAGAACCCTTCATCTGATGTAACTGCCATTTATAACTGATGAGGAAATTGGAGTCCAGAGAAATTCATCAACCAGCCCTACCTAGATTACCCAGAGAGCATATGGCATAACCAAGACCAGAACTCAGATCTATGGATTCAGTTTAAAGAATCTGCCTCAGTTGTACGAAGACAACCTTTCCTCAGCGATTAATCTTGGGTCTAATTCACTCCTTTATTTTAGCTCATCAAGAGTGGGACCAAGATGCAAGCCCTAAATACAGGCTTTACCATACAATCTGGTGTATAATGCAGATGAAAAGTATGGAAATTAAATAATGGAAAACACCTGGTACCTGTAGATTCTCCCATTAGCATTATGACTTTAAGAAAGCTTTCAAATCTCTCTGGCCCTCATATTCTTGTATTTCAGAGATTAAATTAAATTTATATTCATACTACTTTGACCAATTAAAACATTTCTTTGCCTTTGGCTGAAGTTACAGCAGTTTTCAGGGGGATAACTTCAGCTACCTCATGTTGCTAAAAAGTTCTGAATGGAAGTTATATATAAAAATGAGAAAATAAATTATAGGGCAAGAAATACTCTAAGTGTTAATCTCACTTTTTCACACTAATGGTATAATATGCTGTTTTATATAAGAAAATTTAAGCCCAGAAAAGTAAGGATGTTGTTTGAAGTCCCATCGCTACAAGGCACAGAGCAAAGATTCAAAATGTGTTCTGCAGAACTTCAAAACCACACTGCACTGTTCCTGAGGGGAACCAAGTTGGGTAATTGAACAAATGAAGGAATATGAAGAAGTCTCAATATACAGTGACTCAAAAGTACAAAACTCAGGGACATTCAATATTATTTAGTACAAAGTTAAGCTCAATAACCTTTGAGAATCTCTCTGTATCATAACAGGGCAGGATAATTTTCAACCTGATGGCCTTGAATCATCAGTGAAAAGTAAACTCTTGTCTATACAGTCTACTTAAAAAAGATCATAAAGTTCAAAATCAAATGTGTTAAAAGCTTATTAGGAGATCTCAATTATATAAGAGTGATTCATTTTCAGACAGTTCCAGGTGGCTGAATATTATTATGATTAGTAGTTATTTCCATAAAAATATCCTTGCTATTCCTTTGGAGAGGAATTAAATGGACTGCATTTTTTTTTCAGGTGGCAAGGTTAAATTTGAGGTTTAATTAATGGTCCAGTCATCCAAAATGCTACATCCTGCTTTTTCTTCCTATACCTATTTATAGAGTTTATGAGATGTGTTAGACCTTTTAGAGTGTGTGGCTCATTTGGGCAGTTTGTCAGAGAGAAGTGGGTGTTGTTTTTCTCTTTAAGTTTCCTGGAATAATGACCATTTTTTAAGGTTAAGGATCAAGTTTCATCCTAATTACCTAAATAATTTTAATTTTGTTACCCCTCCCAAAGAATTCATTAGTGCATCTAAAAGTGTTTGCTATAGATTTTCATTAGTACATTAAAAGAAAATGTGAAAACATCATTTTAGAATGCTAATAAATTAGAGCCCTGCAGTTAGTTCTCATACAACCCCTGCTAACTGTAATAGAAGGTAAATTATAGTGCTCCTAGAATTTCATCCTAGTGGAAAATAACAGCCTGTTTCTCCTCATGTCTACAAATCTGGTGGTAAAATTTCCAATGTACCCAGCTAATTAGACCATTTTTTTGTGTTTAAATCCTTCATACCCCTGTCATTACATTTAATAGTGTTTGAGGAAATAACTGGAAATTTCTATTGATGAAAATAGATTTTGCTTTATTATTATTAATTTTTTCATCTCAACATACCAGTAGGATCTGCTGCAAATAATTTTAAAAGTCTATACAAGCTGGACATATTGACATTAAAATAAAAGCTGAACCTTTTGCTTGCAGATATTAAAGTATTAAATATTAGAGTTGATTTACTGACAGGTTTAGCATAAAAGACAGCTGAAATAAGCTATGAAAAGGAAAGTAAATTGGATCATGTCATTTGTGGTTTGAGCTGACTGGGGTAGAACTAATTTTACTTCATAACAAGAAATGAAAAATGAACATTGACATTAATTGTCCTAAATAGTAGAGCAATGATGAGACTACTTAAAAAAATTAATGCAAATAAAATTTACAATATCTTTATAGGTCTGTCTCATTACATGGATTTGGTAGAAGTATTAACCTTAATACAGGACAAACACATACATGGATCTGTCTCATGTGGTTTTGGAGGTTAAATAACTTATTATGAGCAAGTCCTTTCTTCTGTCTTTAAAAGCAGAGGAAGTCACGGACTTTTTAAAGAATGAGAGTAAACCAAAGAAAGGGGAGAGAAAGAACTCATAAAACTCAAGTGCCTATTATATAGTGGTTTAGACAAAAAGTGTATGTTTTTTTCCCATAAATTAAAAGATACATTTTTCATTCTCACAAGTAACTGTATCAATTTGGGTATTTTGAGTATGTCAGCTATTTCCTGCATGGTATAACATTTGTTGATTGTTCTCAATTGATGTCTCGATTTCATGATAATCAACTTTAACTGGTCTACCCAAATGTGGAGCAAAAAATTTCTAGCGTGAAACATCACAGACTACTTTTGACACATTCAATCAGTCACAGCACCTTCTCCATTAACTGCACAAATATTTTCTTTGCATTTCAATTGAATTTTTACCTTTTTAAAATAATAAAGCATAATATGCAAAAATATTGTGCATTTTCTACCATTTTCAATATTAAAATGGTTACACAAAAATTTACCAATTTTGATAAACATTTTAATGCATACTGATACAACAGCTAGCTGTCACAATCCAATGTAATAACATTGTTTTGAATGAAGACAAAGACAACCTAGTGCTATTAGAACCATCTTATAGAAAAAACTAAATGAACTTTTTGTCCAACTTATGCCAGGTGCTGTTCAAGATGTTTCATATATAGTATCATGGAGTTTACCCGGTCCACTCAGGCAAAATTTTTATCCCTGTTCAAAACACACTTGTTAACTTTATTTTCATCCATCTCTTCCCTTCCTTGGGGGCTTTGTACATACTGTTCCATCTGCCTTTAATATCCCTGCCCCCCAAATCACTGCCTATAATCCTGCTCTTCAAATGGCCCCTTCTTTTCACCTTTAAGCTCTTGCCACTATTTTATTTGAGGGACAGAGCAAAGATAGTCTGGGATACTGTGGCTTAACAATATGGAATTTTATTTATTTTTCACATGAAAGACCAAAGATTGGTGAATATTGGGCTTCTAGCTAACTTGAGCCATTGGAAGCTCCTCATTCCTTCCTCTGTCCTTGGAATGTGCATTCTGCCCATCATTCCTACAGGGGGAGCCATTTTCATGGGATGTTGCTTTCTTCAGTCCATTTTCCCCCCTCTTTGTACAGGAGCCCATTGTGAACTTAGGATGATCCAAGTTGGTGGGCAGCTCAGCCATTCTCACACATGATATGTTTTTGGATCCAAATCCCAGTGTGTGTGTGTCTGCCAACTACTTGACAAGGGAAAAGGATGAAGGGAGTGTGTATCTCATTGCACTGTTACACTTTGTTGAAAGGGTACATCTTAAGAGTTCTTACAACAACAACAACAATAAACAATAACAGAACAATACCCAGATGCTCAGAAATAGCACAGATGTTTCTACTCACATTTCATTGACTGGGATTTAGTCACTTGCCTACTCTTAGCTGCTAGGAAAGCTAAGAAGTAGAATATTTATGTGGAAAACCATGGCTCTAGCTAAGATCATATTAAAATGAAAAATAAGGATATCAGTTATTGGGGGACAGTTGGTAGTGTAGCAAAGGGTTTGGTTTAGATATCTTTGCAGAAAACCCTCCTTTGATCACTTCATCTCCCAATAAATTTATTATTAATATTTTCTTTATCACTGAATATTATTGGTTTTCTTCATAGCAATTATGCTTTGACTTTATATTAATGAGATCATTTTAAAATTTTCTATCTTTTTAAGCCTTAGATGTCTTGAAAATAGTACTGTTTTATTTTCCATGATCTTTATTTCTCTATGCCTGACACATGTGGCATATGCAAGTAACACTTGAATTTATAAAAATTGTTGAATGAATTAATGCCTAGGAATCTAAACAAATCTCTAGATAGGTAACATCTCAAATCAGGTTAATTTTTTGACTTAAAATTTGAGCAATTCATAGGGGAGGCAATAAAACTTCTCAAGGACCAGGCAACACTCCTAGCATAGTGATAGCTAATGTATTGGTTAACTATGTACTAGTTGGTTACAAAACCCATTTGATATGTAAGTCATAACCAACATTAAAAATAAAAGAAGTAACCCAGTAATTCTACTTCTGGGTATATATCTGAAAAAACCCAACACACTAATTGAAAAGAATATATGCACCCCTGTGTTCATTGCAGTGTTACTTAATTAGCCAATATATGGAGGAAACTCAAGTGCTCATCAATAGATGAGTGGGTAAAAATAGCTATGGTACATTTACACAATAAAATATTACTTGGCCAGAAATTCATAAGTACAGGGAACAGACAGATAGTTGCTCAATAGGAGAGTGGTAGGGTGGCTAAGTGAAGAGATTAAAAGTACAAATTGAAAGTTACAGAAATATAAAGTAAAACATAGGAGATGTAGTCAATAATATTGTAATAACTATGTATGATGCCAGGTGGGTACTGGAAATATCGGGGAAACATTCTGTAAAGTATATGATTATATAACAACTATATTGGATACATGAAACTAATACAAAATAATATTGAATGTAAATGGTAATTGAAAAAATAAAATAAAATAAAATAAAATAAAATAGACCCTGGCTGGTGGCTCAGTGGATAAGGTGCTGGCCTGCAAACCCAAAGGTCACTGCTTCGATTCTCAGCCAGGGCAACATAACCAGGTTGCAAGCCAGGTCTCCAGCCAGGTCTGTAGCTGGAGACAGGTGAAGGGCAACCACACATTGATGAAAATAAATAAATAAATAAATAGAATGGAATAGTACAGAATAGAGTAGAAGAAAGATAGAAAAATTAAACAAAACCATTGCATATGGTAAGGGTATATGATGTTTAATAAAACTTTATTTTTGGTTATGCATAAGTGTATATAGAATATATGTACTTTTTGAGTCACAAGGCAAATGTAATTATTACTGTTAATAATGTACAAAAACAAAAGTTTGAAAGCCACTGCCTAATGTACTTAGAAGAGTAGGTTCAAAGGCAAGAAAGGTACTGGAAGGAAAAAAAGTTGATTCTTTTTTTTATTTTTAAAGATTTTTACTTATTACTCTTAGAGAGAGGGGAAGGGAAGGAGGCAGAGAGGGAGAGAAACACCAATGTATGGTTGCCTTTCACTTGTCTCCAGCTAAGGACCTGGCTGGAGACCTGGCTTGCAACCTGGTTATGTGCCCTGGCTGGGAATCAAACCAGTTATCTTTGGGTTTGCAGGCCGGCGCCTATTCACTGAGCCACCAGCCAGGGTTTAAAGCTTGATTCTTAAAGAGCTTAATATGATCTCTCTGTCAACAAAATGACATAAAATAGTTACTCATCTCTTCATCAATTCCGTAAATTTCAATTGCATCATTTCCAGCAATACACTATCAAAGCACATTTCAAAGAAGAGAGGGATGTGTGTTTCAAAGCATTGTTTCATCTTACTAGTCATAGTGGGCTATTATTTTCAAGTATGATAACTTCAGAAATAACTTTGGATTATAGTTCAACTTAAGAATATCTTTTTATTTTTGGCATTCAGATATACCTAGGGAATTCATGTACTTCCTCTGGTGTTTGGTCCTAGTAAATTGATCAGTGGATTTTTCTAATGCACTTGCCTGTGAGGATCCCACGTTTTATTTGGAACAAAGGTAAGTTTTCTCCTTTGAGCTCTTTGTATGGATGTGATTTTGCTCTTTTTTGACTTCTGATATTGCTAGAAGACATTTTTCTCTGTCTCGCTTCCTTTCTTACCAGAGGGATCCGAAATGAAAGTACCATTCATCTATTGACCTTATTGAGATTTTATCTTGTACTTTATTCCCTCTTTTAAAATCAATACAGTGTGTTTCTTCTGGCTTCATTAACTTTCACATGAGATTTACCAATTCCCAAGCACTTTGTAGAAATGTGTACTATGGACAGTATCAGAACCAAAAGTAAGAGAGAGAGTTCTGAACAGATAGCTTATTCAGAACCTAACCTGCCGCTGGGCACATACACAGATCTTTGAAATCAGCTGTGAATCATTCAACCATATGCAGGAAATGCAAACAAACAAAAAAACAAAAAAGGAAAACAGCAAAAAATATTCTTCTTTCAAAATTAGTTTTATTTGCCAGCATGTGAACAAGGAGCAATCCTCTGTAACAACTGATCTACTGAAATCCTGAAATACCTATACAGGCTCCTATAAATAGACTTAACTCCCCCACCTGTACCAGATGGGTAAAAGTTTTTTTAAAAAATCCTTCCTCTACTATTGGCAGGCTGTCTCTGGAATTCAGCCAGACCACTACCATTTTATATACTCTTCCTTGCTTTCATACTTACTGGGCCTTCAGCCCTTTTTCCTTCTCAATTCAACTAATATTAACAGCTAGTTTTTGTTTTTTGTTTTTCCCAATGATTACTGTTTCAGGCATTGTTCTAAGTCCTTTACTTGCATAATCTAATTTAAATCCTCAGAACCACCTAGTGAGATAATTACTTGAATTAATTATCTATTGCTGCATGACAAATAACCTTAAAACTTAATGGCTTGAAACAAAAATAATTTTTTATGTCTCATGGCTTCTATGGTCCAGGAATTATAGAAATTTCTTAGCTAAGACATTCCCATTTATGGGGAGCAGCTTAGACAAGAACCTAGTATAAAGGAACCATGGACATGGACAACAGGTGGGATTGACTTTGGGGGGAATGGGTGGGTGGGTGGGGGGACAGAGGGGAGCAAAAAGGGGATGGATGTAATACAACAACAATAAAATTAAAAAAAAAAAAAAAAAAAAAAAAAAAAAAAAAAAAAAAAAAAAAAAAAAAA
>PVIW01005256.1:0-36642 GCA_004026585.1 Noctilio leporinus | reverse complement strand
TTTCTACTATCTCTTCACAGGGTCTCTCCAACCTGATGGCTTCAGGCTGGTTAGACCGTAAGGTACGGCATGTCTGGAAAGAGAAGGGGGAAGGTGGGGGACAGGGAGAGGGAGAGGGAGACACAGAGAGAGAGAGCACCAGATGAAAACTATTCTACCTTTGCTAATTTAATCTTGGAGGTCATGCAGTATCATTGCAGTTCTATTCAATATTTTTTAGATGCAAATCACTAAGACCAGTCCATATTCAAAAGGAAGAGAATCAAACCCCACTATTTTAAGGAAGGAGTGTCAAATAATTTACAGATAACTTTAAAATCACCACAGTCTGATCTCTGACCACAGATCATTTGTATTCTTTCTCCATCAAAGTATACTCATCTCCCCCCAAGATCTCTCAGAAATAACATCGATTACAGCTTTAAGCTCAACTGTGAAGTCTCAGCTTTGAGGTCATCCAAATCAGATCCTAAAATACAGCCTTTGAGTATAGTTCCTATCCATTTGTAGAGCTGTGGCCTTTAGAGACGAGTTATTTTTCCTCCACACATTCAACATATATTGGTGGAGCAGGCATAGTAGAACTGCTATGAACCTTCCTGTTCCAAAAGAGGGAAAATGGATAGCATACAGGAGTCATTGGCTTAGAATTCTGTTGCTCCTCTGTTGGTGTCAGTTCCTTAATTAGATCTCAGTACTTGTACTTGGGATTGACTGTTTCGAACTTTTGGTTTTGTACTCTTGGACACATTTTTTCTTTTTTCTTTTTAAAATATTTTATTATTTTTAGAGAGAGGATAAGGGAGGGAGGCAGACCTGGCTGGAGACCTGGCTTGCAACCTGGTTATGGGCCCTGGCTGAGGAATGGAACCAGCAACCTTTGGGTTTGCAAGCTGGTGCCTTATCCACTGAGTCACCAGTCAGGACTTGTATTGCTGCATCATTTATAGCTAGCCTTGATAATCATGGAAGGTCAGTTCTGTCACATTCTACTCAATAGAAGCAAGGCTGACTCATAGTAAAGATGAGAGGAATTAGATTTAACTTCTTGGAGGAGAAATGTCAAGTAAATTGCAGATACAATTGGCTTTTGTATCCAAAACTTTATTGAGTATCCTTATTAGTTCTGACAGTTTTTTGGGGAATAATCTCTAGGATGTTCTATATATAAGGTATCATCATCTTCAGAGAGACAATGTACTTCTTTCTTTTCAAATTCAGATGCATTTTTTGTTCTTTGCCTAATTTGGTATGGCCAGGAATTCCAGTGTTGAATAGGCACTCTTGTTTCTGATTTTAGAGGAAAAGCTTCCAGTCTTTTATTTTTATTTATTTAAAAAGATTTAATTAATTTATTTTTAGGGAGGGGAAGGAATGGAGAAAGAGGGAGAGAAACATCAATGTGTGGTTGCCTCTTGTGCACTCTCAGCTGGGGACCTGGTTCACTACCCAGGCATGTGCCCTGACTGGGAACTGAACCAGCAACTTTTTGGTTCTCAGCCTGACACTCAGTCCACTGAGCCACACCAGCCAGGACCAGTATTTTATTTATTTATTTATATAAAAGATTTTACTTATTATTTTCAGAGAGAGAGGAAGGGAGAGAGGGAGAGAGACATCAATGCATGGTTGCCTTTCACCTGCCTCCAGCTACGGACCTGGCTAGAGACTTAGCTTGCAACCTGGTTATGTGCCCTGGCTGGGGAATAGAACCAGGGACCTTTGGGTTTGTACCTTATCCACTGTGGTATCAGCCAGGGCCAGGGCCAGGGCCAGTATTTTAAATATGATGTTAGCTGTGAGCTTGTTATATATGGCCTTTGTTATATTTAGGTATGTTCTTTCTATATTTAACTTGGTGTTTTTTTTTTTTTTTTATCATGAAAGAATGTTGAATTTTGTCAAAGGCTTTTTCTGCATCTATTGATATGATTAGATGAATTTTATATTATACTGTATTAGTGTGGTATATCACATTTATTGACTTGGGTAGGTTAAACTATGCTTGTATTCCAGGGATATGTTCTACTTCTTTTAATGTGTTGATGAATTTGATTTGCTAGTATTTTGTTGAGAATTTTTGCATCTATATTTATTATGAACACTGGTCTGTAGTTTTCTTGTAGTGACCTTACGTGGTTTTGGTATCAGGATAACGCCTTTGGTGGTGTCATGTTTACCTGATTGTGATACTGTATTCTTACATTGGTGTCTGCACTTGGTCTCCTTTTCTGGCCTTTTCAAGCCAGTACGTGAGGTCGCTGACTTACTTCCCTGCCCTGGCAGGTCTTAGGGTAATAGTACATAGCCTCCCAGCACCTTAGGCCAGGCTTTCTGGTCCAGAGAGACTGGAGTCTATGCTCAGCCATTGGGCAGGATCAGGTGTTGGTCTAGAATGTGCTCCATGGCTGGGATTGCAGGTTGACTTGCAACCATAATTGGGCAGAATAGTCAGCTGTGTATCCTCACCAGCCAGGGCCACTTGCTCTGCTTTGTGAATGAGCTGAGCCACTGTTTGGGATTTCTGCTCAGGTGCTGCTGAGGTCAGCAGGAACACAGACCAAGATCTATATGCTGGTTGCTGTGAGCCTTGCACCCTCTTCTCTCTCTGGTTGATTCCCTCGGTGATCCCTGTGGTGCGTTATCTAAGTGGACCTCTCAGAAAGGATCCCAGAATGTTAGGGAAGCTGGATGGTCACCTGAACTTCTCTTTTTCTCACTGGAGAAATTGTAGGTATAGGGTTTGGGAGCCAGCCTTAGGGGAGGGTTTATGTGCTGAGAGTAAAATCACTCAGACTGCTCCCTTAAGATTAATGGTGTGTGTGTGTGTGTGTGTGTGTGTGTGTGTTGCTTAGAAAAACTTACTTACATAGGGGCCATAAAATATTGTTGCATACTATTTTCTAAAAAGAATTATAATTTCCACTTTTGTATTTATGTGGTTAACACATTGTTTGACTAGCACTTTTATAAAAAGCTAATGTAGGTGCAAACCCGAATTAACTTGTTATCCATCAACAATGTTTAGGCTTGAAAACATGAGTTTTTTTTGTGATCTACCATCAATTGTTAATAAACATAAAATTGATTTTTTTAAGCAGTGTTAGAAAAAAGTCTAAAATTATTTTGTAAACCATATCCTAGTCCACTGCAATGACAGCTGTCATAAACCAAGTACCATATAAAGCTATGTGCCTGGTATTTTTATTCTGTTTCTCTGCATTATATAAGTAATTAATTATCTTAATTATGATAACTATCATATGACATTACTGTATGATAATTATGGCAAATCAACCTACATTATTCAGGTATAACTTGGCTATTTTTTGTTTATTTCCTTCCATGTAATTTAAAAATCTACAACTGAGTTCTGAAATCTAACTGGCTAAGATTCTGATTGTGATTGTTTTAAAGTTATAAACCAACTTGGAACATTTATAATTTACAATATTGAAACGTTCAGAAACATGATATTTTATTTATTTTGTAAAACTGCTCCTACACACACACACACATACACTCACACACATATATTTGATGTTAACATAGTCTTTATATTTTTAAGTTTTTCAATTATAGTTTATATTCAATACTATTTTGTATTAGTTTCAGGTGTATAACACAGTCATTAGGAAATCATGTATATATTTTAAATATTTTATTCATTATTTTTAGAGAGAAGAGCAGGGAAAGAGGAAGAAAGGGAGGGAAATCTCAATGTGTGATTGGTTGCCTTTCACCTGCCTCCAGCTACAGACCTAGCAAGAGACCTGGCTTGCAACCTGGTTATGTACCCTGACTGGGGAATTGAACCAGCGACTTTTGGGTTCACAGGCTGCCACCGATCCACTGAGCCACCAGCCAGGACCAACAATCATATTCTTTATAAAGTGGTCTACCCAATATTTCAAGTAACCACCTGGCACTATACATAGTTATTACAATATTATTGACTATATTCTCTACGCTATATTTCCTATAAATACATCATTTTCTAATTGTTACTTATAAATACAAATGCAATTGATTTATAGTCATTTGGTTTTATTTAGTATGCATGAGGTCTGTCCAGAAAGTATTGAGCCAATGTCAATATAATTAAAAGTTTACAAAGTCGATACTTTCAGGACAGACCTCGAATGTCTCTGCAGGTCTAATAATAAATATTCTCATTGATTACAAGCATTTTATCTTACTGTGCATAGTTATAATTCCTGCTTTAAAGTCCCTATCATATAATTCCAACATCTAATTTATCATGAGAGACTAACATTTATTGATTAAATTTATTGATTAAATTGGGTTAATTTTTCTTGGGTCTTTATAGATCAGGTAATTTCAGTATATATAGTGAACAAGTTGAATGTCATGTTGTGGATATTGACAATTTTGTTACATTTTTCTAGGACTATTAATGTTTTAGCAAGTGTTATGGGATGAATTTTATTCCCCCAAAATTCATATGTTGAAGTTCTAATTATCAGTACCTCAGAATGTGACAGTATTTGATAATAGAGTCTTTAAAATAGTGATTAAGTTAAAATAAGGTTATTGGTATGAGTTCTAGTCCAATATACATCCTGATAGGCATAGGAAGCTTAGACACAGACATACATATGGAAGGAAGACCATGTGAAGGCACAGGGAGAAGGTGACTATTTATGAGTTAAAGAGAGAAGTATCAGGAGAAACCTGTTATGCCAATTCCTTGGTTTTTACCATTTAGTCTTCAAACCTGTGAGAAAATAAGTTTTCGTTATTTAAGGCATCCAGTCCATAGCACATTTTTATGGCAGGCCTAGAAAACTAATACAACAGGCAATTAACTTAGCTAGGTTCAAACTGAAACTTGTCATACTTGTGGTGGCTAGTAGCTCAGATTTTAATTCAGATCTTTGAGCCTGAGGTGTAAGGTGCATTCTGTTTTCTTTATCAACAAGCTGTTCAGAGGTCAGTCAGAGTTTTGGGCAGAGTTTAAACCTGAAATTTAGGGTAACCTCTCTGTGGATTTCTTTTTTCTAGATCCTCTCTCACTTTCTGGTAGTGCTGAGTTCCCTAGGCTTTTCCTTCAGTCCTCTGGTTAGAAAGATGGCAAGCTTCTCATTAGAGTTTTAGCTTCCCTAAAGGAAAAGCAGTGAAACGGGGAACTCATTCAATGCTAAGCCCTTGCTCCATTTTTTTTTCCTCTGCAAATCTCCCTGACTTTATTCAGTCACTTGTCACTTTAGGTCAGTGGGTATTGTATTTGGTCCTTAGTTTATAGCTATCATTTTGTTAGGCACTCTCTTCTCCATATTAGAAATAAAACTTGCATTGGTCTTTCAATACTGATTTTGAATGTAATTCCTTTTCTAGATTCTCTTAGTAATCTCAAAGAATTTATCTCCAAATTTGGGTAGTTTTTTCTTTTGGAAAAAAAATAGAATCCAGAAGATTATTGATAGTCAGGGTTAGGATGGTAAGAATGTTTTGACTTAACTGCATATAACTGACCAGAAAAAAATGTGTGCTGGCTCCTATGACTTTGCCAAGGAATATTCTGAGGTATTCAAAATTAGGTGGTTTTCTTGATCAAAATAACTTGACTTAGCTAATGACATTCAAGAGCATCACTCTTCTACATGAAACTTAGGAGAAATCAATGGAAGATACTCCTTTTTCTATATTTTGCAATCTTGGGAGAAAAAGGCCAGTGAAATCAGGGTGTACACAGGTGTGTGTTTGTGTGTTTTCAATGGTCAATAGTAAGTTCTGGTCACTGAGGAGGCTTATGTTTTGGTATTATTTTAATTCCATTTGAATGATTGTCTGATACCTACCACTGTTTCTTTACTTTCCTTAGCTGTGTAATAAAATTAAAAAAAAAAAAAAAAAAAACCAAAAAACCCCTAACTAGGGGGCTCTAAATTAGGAGGAATAACTATTAACATATACTTTTTAAAAGTATTGATCCTGAGGGGAAACATTGTGGGATCCATAGGCATCTACTATACATGAGTCAGGGATGCAAAAAGCATCCAGGCTGACATGGTTCCCTCAAGCCCGTTTCTCCTCTCTCTGCTAGCTAAGATGCCACATATTCAGTATTCGGCAAGTCTGGCTTCCTAATGACAAAATGGTCTGGCCAGCTCAGGGAAGAGTAGTGAAGGATTATTGTATGTGTAAGGCCAGATAATCACCAATATCCTCACCATATGCCTAAGACTTAAGTCAAGCTGGGAAAGTCAAGCTGCACTTATGGCACTGAAAACAATCTTAGGGTTCTATTACCTAATCAATGGCTGCCAGCTGAGGGTTTTTGTCATGAACACCTCATGGTTGGGTTTTTTATAGCACTGGGGTTGAAATCGTCTTACCTTACCCAGGAAAACTTTTAAGACAAAAGTGTTTGTTGTTATTGTTGTGTTTTGTTTGTTTTTTCATCTGGAAGACTTTGAAATCTATGCTTAAGAGACATAGTCATCTGAGAGCCAGAAATCTTCAATCAGAGGCAAAGATTCTTTTGATGTTAAGGTTTTCACCTTCAACTGGAATGTAAATTCTCTGCAGGGCAGGGCATTTTTTTATTTGTTCACTATTAAATTTTCAGTGTCTAGAGAAAATAATTGTATAAATTTGGATAAATCTGCCACATGATTCATAGTTGAACAAGTGTTTGGGCCAGTTGCTAGCCAAACTCATACAATGGAATGACATAGTTTTCCCAGAATGGATTTCAAAAGTTACAGTGTCTAACAGGCAGGAGAATGGGCCAGAAATGCATCCAAGAAGCTTGAAGTCTCATAATAGAAGTAAAAGGGATTAAATTATTTTTTAATGCTCTAATTTTTTTTGTCCAGTCAAATTAATACCCTCATTGTAGTGAACACATGGGCTCTGAATTTACAACTTATTATAAGAATTTTAAAAAGGTATTTATCTTCTTCTTACCTCCATATACATCACTCCAAATTATTACACTAGAGTTAATAAAATAGGAGTTGCAAGGACAGGGGAAGAGGAGCAGAATTTAAAATTAGAGGAAAAATGTCTACGAGGATAGAAGGGAATGAATATTTCAAAATTTCTACCTTAAGATTTATTTTAAAATTTCATTTACTATTTATTTATTAATAGTTTATATTTTATTTCCATTACCATTTATCCCCCTTCTACCCTCTTCTACAGCACTTCCACCCACCCTCCTGCCCCCCATCTTCACTATGCTGCTATCTATGTCTTTGAGGTATTTTCTTTTTTGCTCAATCCCTCCACCCCAGCCTACCCCCAGAGCTGTCAGCTAGTCTGCCTCTCTTTTACTTGTTAGTTCAATTTGTTTATTACATTCCACATTTGAGTGAAATCATGTGGCATTTGTCTTCCTCTGACTGGCTTATTTCATGTAGCATAATGTTGTCTAGGTCCATTCATGTTGTCACAAAGGGTAAAATTTTCTCCTTTTTTTGTCCAAGTAGTATTCCATTACACCATAGCTGTTTTATCCACTCATTTACTGATGAACACTGGGGCTGCTTCCAAATCTTGGTTATTGTAAACAATTGTAATTAAACTGCAATGCTCACACAAGGATACATACATCCTTTAAAATTAATGTTTTCAGTTTCTTTGGATAAACTCTCAGAAGTGAAATCATAAGGCATTTTAATTTTTAATTTTTTGAAGTAACTCCATACTGCTTTCCATTGATTGATATTCCCACCAAAAATGCAAAAGGGTTCCTCTTTCTTTTCACATCCTTGCCAGCACTTATTATTTGCTGATTTTTTGATGACAGCAATTCTAACTGGAATGAGGTGATACGATATCTCATTATGGTTTTATTTTGCATTTCTCTGATGATTAGTGATGTTGAGCATCTTTTCTTATATCTATTGGCTGTCTGTATTTCTGTTTGGAGATGTGTCTATTTAGGACCTTTGCCTATTATTTAATTGAATTGCAAGGGTGTGTGTGCGTGTGTGTTGAGTTTTGTGAGTTCCAAATGGATAAGGAAACAAGATTCATATATAGGCTGTCTTCAAGAGACCCACTTCAGAATGAAAGATACACACAGATGAAAGCAAAAGTAAAGGGGTAGACAAAGATATTTCATAGAAATGGAAAAGGAAAGTCAAGCTGTGGTAAAAGTAGGTGTATTGACAAAATAGACTTTAAAATCATAACAGAAATAAATGATTAAAAAAATACCAAAGATCAATGAATCCAAGAGTTGGTTCTTTGAAAAGATAAACAAAATTGACAAACCTTTAACCAGTCTCATCAAGAAAAAAAGCGGCCCAAATAAATAAAATCAGAAATGAAATAAGTAACAGCTGACACCAAAGAAAAGCAAAGCACTTTAAGAAAATATTATAAATAACTATGTATGCCAACAAATTGGGCAACCTAAACAAAATTGATACACTTTAGAAACATAATCTTCCAAAATTTAATCAGGAAGAATTAGAGAGTCTAAATAGATAGATTACGCCTACTGAAATTGAAGTAGTAATCAAAAAACTCCTGGCGCACAAAAACCCTGAACTGGAGGGCTTTACAGGTGAATTTTACCAAACTATGAGAAAAACTAACTAGCTCTCCTGAAACTAGTCCAAATAATTCAAGAGAAGAGAGACCCCCAAGTTCATTTTAAAACCAGCTAAAGACCCTTAAAAAAAGAGATAATTATAGGCCTGCCATGGCTGGTGTGACTCAGTGGATTGAGAATTCCATTCAGCCTGTGAATGGAAGGTTGCAAGTTCGATTCCCGGTCAGGGCATTTCCTGAGTCGAAGGCCAGGTCCCCATTTGGGGATGTGCAAGAGGCAATGGATCAGTATTTCTCACATCGATGTTTCATCTCTCTCTCTTTCTCCCTTCCCCTCTCTCTAAAAATAAATAACTAAAATATCTTTTTATAAAAGAAAATTATAGACCAATATCCCTGATTAATATATATGCTAATTTCTTTAAAAATTATTGGCAAACTGAATCCAGCAATACATCAAGAAGATTATACACTGTGATCAAATGGGATTTATTCCAGGGATGCAGGGTTGCTACAGTATTGACAAATAAGTAAATGCGATATACTACATAAACAAAAGGTAAAAATCCCATTATCATATCAATAGATGCAGAAAAAGCATTTGATAAAATTCAGCACTGATTTGTGATAAAAGCTTTCAGCAAAGTGGGAATTGAAGGAACATACCTCAGCATAATAAAGGCCATATATGATAAAACCACTACCAGTATCGTACTCAATGGGCAAAACCTACAAGCCCCTCCCCTGCTGCCCTTAAGATTGGGAACAAGACAGGGATGTTGTCTTTCACATTTTTTATTCAACATAGTACTAGAAGTCCTAGCCATAGCAATCAGATAAGAAGAAAAAATAAAAGGCATTCGATTGAAAAGAAAAAGGAAAACTATCATTATTTGCAGATGACATGATATTGTAAATTGAGAACCCTAAAGATTTCACCAAGAAACTACTAGAACTGATAAACAAATTCAGTAAAGTAGCAGCATACAAAATTAACATCCAGAAATGTATTTTTATACAATAATAATGAACTTTCAGAAAAGGAAATTAAGAAAATCCCATTCACAATTGCTTCAGAAAGAATAAGATACCTAGTAATAAATTTAACCAAGAATGTAAAATCCTATACTCAGAGTATTATAAGGTTAAAGAAAGAAATTGAAGAAGATGCACATAAGTGGAAGCACATACTGTGTTCATGGATAGGAAGAATTAACATAATTAAAATGACATACTACTCAAAGCAATAGATTCAGTGCAATCCCTATCAAGATTCCAGTGATGTATTTCACAGAACTAGAACAAATGTTCCAAAGATTTATATGGAATCACGAAAGGTCCCAAATAGCAACTATATTACAAGGCCATGGTAATCAAAACAGCATGGTACTGGCATAAAAACAGACACAGATCAATGGAACAAAAAAGAGAGCCCAGAAATAAACCTACACATTTACAGTTAATTAACATTTGACAGAGGAAGCAAAATCATACAATGGGTTAAAGATAGTCTATTCAATAAATGTTGTTGGAAAAATTAGACAGATAACAGGTGGAAAAATGAAACTAGACCACTTTCTTCAGCCAAACACAACTATAAATTCAAAATGCATTAAAGACTTAAAATGTTAGACTCAAAACCATAAAAATCCTAGAAGAAAACATAGGCAGTAAAATCTCAGACATTGCTCATAGTAATATTTTTTGGATATATCTCTCCAGAAAGGGGGAACAAAAGAAAAAAAACAAATGGAACTACATAAAATAAAATGCTTTTGCACAGCAAAGAAAACCATCAATAAAATGAAAAGAACCCAGGCCCTGGCTGGTAGCTCAGTGGATAAGGCACCAGCCTGCAAACCCACAGGTTTAATTCTCAGCCAGGGCACATAACCAGGTTGCAAGCCAGGTCTCCAGCCAGGTCTGTAGCTGGAGGCAGGTGGGGAAAAAAAAAAAACCTTAAAAAAGAAAAGAACCCACTGAATGGGAGAATATATTTGCCAATACATCTGATAATGATTTACTATAATTTTTAATATTTAAAAATGCTTCTTATTATACATGTAGTATGAGAATAACAAGTTAAAAATTCAAATTACACAGACCCATTTAGAATAGATTGTCAAGGCTTTTTATACTCCTGGGGCACCATTACTTTTGTTGAGGGCTGAGAGTGATGCTGAGGACCTGTTTTTGGTGTATGTACTAGGCCATAGCAAGAGCTGGGAGACTTTTGCTTCCATTTCGTTTGTTTTCAAAGCACAGTCAAGCTGAGTCAGCTGGGTTTAAATGAAACAATCTAGGAATCACTTGTTTCTCAGTGTAAAAGCAAAACAAAAGCAACTCATACACACATAAAAAATGAGATAGAAGGAAGGGGCTCAAGACAAGGGCTATGATGAGCAATTCTGGAACCAACGCTAGTGTTGTACTTTAACTTTAAATCAACTTTCTCATTGGGTCCACAGAAGAACATGCCATCTAATGCCTAGCCATGGGTTTTAACAGATTATGCTTGCTAAGTTCAGTTGCTTTTACTGCATTACCATGATATAAAGGCAGCAGAGTTTTAAATGGTTTACTCTTTAAATTAATATTCTATATTTTGATATGTGGGACAAAGTCCACTTGCCCAGCCCTATGGACAGCTCAGCCTCTGACTTTATCATAGGAACATGTTGCATTACGGTAGGGTAGTTTCCCCTGAATTACAAGGGCTCATGGGATCTGTATTGTTACCTGGGTCTAAAATTCATTGCTTGATTTTCAAGACTCCTTACAATCTGATACCTTCTCTATCCTCACATCTCTTATTCCCCTAGCCTGATGGCCATTTTCTGACTGTCTCAGGAATATTCTATACCCAGTCCTTGTCTTGTCTTTTCCATCTGAAATATTGCCTCTTTCTTCTCCCCATATATTTTAACCCAACATTTTCCTCCTACATCTATAATATATCATGTAGAAAGTTTTTTAAAAATGAGGTGCAGTTGAGTGCTGATGAGGAAACATGATCAAGTCATACCATGAATAAAAATAAATTTGTACCAGAAGTAAAATGGGAAATGTGTATATATAATGAAGAAACAAAAAGGGGCCAAATATAAGCCATATTTTTAGTAGCAGTTATTTCTTGAAGAGTGTGATCTTGGGAAGGAAATTTACCTTTTATTATATTTATGTATTGTTTAAATTCTTTTAAGTGTAGGTATTACTTCTGTGATCAGAATACAAGCCTGTTAAAAATATTTTAAAATAGTATTTTCTCCATAATTCCTTTCTCAAAAACTAAAGTTCTTACTGACATGCTTTTCTTAAATTCCTAACTTATACTATATACTTCTAGAACTTTTTATAAAGACTTCCATTAATTCATATTTGTGTGTAGGTCTTAACTGCTTCAAGTTGCTCATAGTCTTGCTTGAGAAAGGTGTATGGTACTAATTTTGAATCTTCTCAAGTTACTAGAAGTGGGCTAAACACATTGTAGGTTCTCAGAAAACACATAAGGTTTGAGTTAGTAACAGAGAAAGCAGCATTGGGCTTATAAAAAACAACATCTACTTATTTTGACTTCTTACCTGGCATTGTTAGAATGCTCTGTAAGTGTAAGGACAATGAGGCATCTCAGATGATTGGGAAAGATGAAAAACAGGTTGGAGGCAATGTCAGGATGAATAATTTCTCAGCTCTTGCTTGGCAGAAATGGGTTTTTGTATTGGGGGGACAGGGTCACTGACACATGGCATTTTTTAATGACCACAACATTGACTATGAGAATGCATTGGGGCTGGGGAGGGAAGAGAAAGATTGCCTTTCTTGAGGAAAGTTCTGTCCTTTCCCTTCAAATTGTGTAGCCCTGCCCATCCAGATTGTCTTTCCTTTTAAATCTATAGACTTCCTTGCTTCACCTGAAATATACTGTACATGCCCATAAATGAATTTGTAATGTTTAGGGTAATGTTGGATCCAGGTTAGATAGGGTCTATAACTTTTGATCTTAAATTCCATGGGCTAATTCCATCCACAAATTGACTTACAGTAATTTTCTTTTTGGGAAGCAGTAACCTCGAATCCTAGGGAAAACTTAGTATCATCATATACCAGGGACAAGCAAATGGTCCGTATTGGCAGGTGATTTTGTATATTAAGTGATATGAGGACAGATGCTCAATAAGGATATAGAGGAATGGAAGTTTAAGACTGAAAAGTCAGTTTGAGGGCAGGGCAGGTTGAAAGCATCAATCTCCCTCATAAGGTTTTGTGTATGGAAAAGAAGAGGGGCTACTTTAGTGTCTAGATAAGTTAGTCTTTCTCACATGATTGCTCTTAAGCTATTTGTGTCTTGGAATTTAGCTTGTTCTGTACTCTCAAAAGTCTTATGTTACAGGAACTTGAACAATATATTTTTCCCCCACAACAGACAGCAAAAAGAACTTCTCTTTCACAGGGTCCCAGAGACTCCATAGCTATAGGGCTATAGGTGGTTGGTTCTGTCTCAATAAATCAATATTCTCTCTCTCTCTCTCTCTCTCATCATCTTTCACTATACTCTGACTTTGGTGTGATGAAATGCAGTCTTCCTAGCTCCTCCAAGTCTTCAATTCTCCCACATGAGTGTTTTCCATTTGGACCCATTCAGCCAATCATTGGAGTGGGTGAGGATTCTTTGCTCAGCAAAAATTTGGTGGGCAAGAATCTGACTGACTTAGGTATGAAACATAATTCTCCTCCTTCCTCTTCTTCTTCTTTTCATCTTCTTTCTTCTCTTTTTCATGGTTTCTTTCAGAGAATATCAGATCATCCCCTTCCCAGAGTAATGATTTTACTTGTCATGGAGACCTTTAAAAGCTCCTGATATTTTGTGGTTGACATGGGGAACAAGTGTGGGGTGATAACTTGAGAATGGTCTTGTGCAGCCAAGGAGAAAAAAAATATTATTTGAAGCTGAGTGGGAGTTACTGGATTTCCCAATTCATGTTCATGCTTTCAAAGGCTGAACTACCAATATGAATGGGCAGGACTGGAGAGAATCAAAAAGGCTTTAAGAGGTAGGAACCAGAAAGCAACAGAGCACCTAAGAAGGCTTTAGAGCTCCCTTTGAATCTTCTCTGAGTTGTTTTTGCATTTCAAGTCAAGTCTAATCAACTCTGCATGTGGATTGGGCCAGTGTGTTTGCTGAGTACAGTCAGCATTGATGTCTGACAGCTGCAGCATCTCCTATCAAAGGATTAATGAACACCACTATTTGATGAATTATTTAAGTCATCTTCAGCTTGGTTTATTGACTCATGATTTGATCTAGTCCAACAATTTGTTTAAGAAAAAAGGAATCATTGTTGAATCATTGCTATGGAGAAACCTAGTTTCAGACTAACAATACAATTCTCTTAGAATTTTGAATCTTTAAGGCCTTCAAAGAATTCCATAAAAGATTTATACACTGTTTATTGGCCTGTAGGGCTGGTGTCTTGGGATATTGATGTAATTGATCATATTTTTCCTAGCAAAACAATAAGTTTAACTTCCCCTGTTTCAGTTTCTCAAGTGAATCACAACTGACAGTGTTGTCAGCTTTGTTACTTCTTACTGTGAATTTTACTGGTTTAGACCTTCCTTCCTTTTCAAAATATTTGACATTTATTGATATAATTAGTTTTACTAACAAATTGTACCCTATTAAAAAAAATAATAACCTATCTCTCCCTCACTTGCTTAATGTTGTATTTTTGCCCTTTCTGTACACATTCTATATAATTGAATCCCATTATCTCTACAGTTTGCCTTTCCTTCAGTTTTCTGAGAAAGTGATTTGGGTGAGTAAGGTTATCATTGTAAATCAAAAGAAAACATTTTTTTTCTTTTTTTTTTTTAAAGAAAAAGCTAATTTGGAAAGCTAAACTTAAAACTTTAAAAAAAAGTTTATTAATTTTAGAGAGAGGGAGAAAGACATCAATGTATGGTTGCCTTTCACCTGCCTCCAGCTATAGACCTGGCTGGAGACTTGGCTTGCAAGCAGCTGGTTATGTGCCCTGGCTGGGAATTGAACCAGTGACCTTTGGGTTTGCAGGCCAGCACCTTATCCACTGTGCCACCAGCCAGGGCTAAACTTAAAACTTTTAAATTGGGTTTTCTACCTGAGATTTTAGACTTGAGGTTATTTTATTGCACGATTTTGAGCTAATCTTTGGGTATTAACAATAAAATCATTATCTGTGGAAACCCAAGATTTCTTCTGTTATCACAAAACTTACATTATTGAATAAAAGTCTCAACTGGACTTTTTGAAGTTCCTTCAACATTGTCATTTTTATACTCAACTTTATTAGTTTTCAGCTTTAGTCATGGATAAATTTTGGTAACTTATCCTATTGAATGGTAGTGGTATTTCTTTGCGGCCCACGTGGAATATTCCTTGGCACACAGAAGAAGGCTCTAACCTTGGAGTGAGATTTGGGTTATAGACGGCCTTATAATTTTCTGGTAGACACAGAAATCATTAATTAGCATTCTTGGTTTTAAGAAACAGAAATTAACTCTGGCTAATTAATATAAAAGGATAATGAATAATCTAGAGAGTCAAAGTAAGAGTTAAATAATTAAATCATAGGAAATTAGGTGCTGAGAAGCTTCAGTCATCTGGGGAACAGAAATGAATGGACAGTCTTTTTTGAATACTGCCAGTAGTGTGCTTAGACCCCATGAACTTTTAATTCATGTATTACTTAATTCAAGAGTCTGATTCCTATGAGATAGAATGTGATTGACTTTGCTTAGTTTCATTGGACCAAACCCTGAAGGAGTGGTGTGAGGGACCTTGATTTACAGAACTAACATGTGGGGGAGGGGTGCTAAAATGAAAATAAATGGGAAAAGGTGCTAAGCAGGCCAAAACAATAGATATTCACTGCAGCTAGGTACCAGCCTTGAAAGCATGAAAAAACAAATTCCTCTGAGGCTGGTTTAGTTTATTGTATTTCATTTATGAAACAGAAGAGAGAAATTCTGTTCTTTTTTACCTCATGGCAATATTAATAAGATAGCCTTAAGTGAGCTATCTCATTAAATAAGATAATTAAATACCTTTAAATGATATCTGAATGTGAAAACACATAAAAATTATTCAGAGTTTGGTTTATGCTGATATTTTATTAATTGTATTTTTTGTAGGATGTTAGCAATGTTTATTAATAAAATTTGGCATTCTCACAGTAATACTTTTTTTGTTGTTCAAAATATAACTTTCAGAGCCCTGGCTGGTAGCACAGTAGATAAGGCACTGTCCTGTGAACCCAAAGATTGCTGGTTCGATTCCCAGCCAGGGCACATAGCCAGGTTTCAAGCCAGGTCTCCAACCAGGTCCAGTAGCTGGAGGCAGGTGAAAGGCAACCATACATTGATGTCTCTCTTCCTCTCTGCCTCTCTCCCTTCCCTCTCTCTAAAAATAATAAATAAAATCTTTAAAATAAACCCTGAAATAAAACTTCCTTTGTTGATGCAGGTCTTTGCCCTTTTAAATGCTTAAAATATTTTAAAGACATTGTTTTCCTAAGTTTTTAAAAACATGTCTATTTAACATATGCATTAATTTTCTTGTAGTTTCTGTTAACAGGCAAAGGGCAATAGATAAATAAGATTTATTGTGTGTAAGTGCATTTTATTTTATTAAAACATTAATGGAAAAAGTAAATAATAGGTTTATAGTTTATGGAATTATCTCAAGTGAATACACTTAAGCACTAAAACTTATTAGTACTTGAAAAGTCCATTTTTACCCTTTCCTTGTCACCAGTCCACCACAGAAAATAACATTCTTGATTTTTACTTTTTATTTTTTTGGTAACTAGCTTTATGTGTCTCAAATCTCATTGCTATATAATATTATTGTATGGGACTCATTTTATTAGTTAGTGGGCACTATAGTCCACAACCAAGAAAATATAAATGCCACAGGGAGAGAATCTGGGCACAAAGTATTTGACTCAGCTCTCTGAATTTTCTTCTTTCTGGTATTTGGACCCTTGAAGTTTTCATTTCCTCAGCAGCAATCCAATTGTTCTGGTAAATTTTTAATATTTTACCTGAATTTTCATGTTCTTCTTGAAAGGATATAGGGCTGCTACATCTAGCAAAATCAAAAGTAAAAATCAGGGCACATTTCATTTACTATTTATTAACTAGTTTAATTGATTTACAATTTATATGCAATAAAATGTACAATCTCAAGTGTATAGATCTTCAGATTGATTGATCAACTTTTTACTATGTAACAGAGCACCAGTATTTTATTTTACTGGTGGAATGTGTTAGTTAAATCCTGCAAACTCAAATTTTTATAGAAGCATATTTTTGACCCATCAAGTTTATATAAATATAAAATATTATTATCCCTAGAAGCTCATGAACTTGTTGGTCCTTGTCTTATGAAGTTTACAACCTAGATGGGGAATTAAGGTTTATACACAAATAAAGTTGCTTTATTTTACAGATTTCATTACCCAGATGCTAAATTTCTTCCTTGGATGGGCAGGATAATTTTGTGGAAAAAGCAAAGTCTCTGAGAGTTAAACAGACCTTGGAGTTTTGTCTTATGACTAGAATTTCAAAATGTTTCCAGAGCAAGCCATTAAACCCTCATGTTTTCCATTTTGCAACCTGAATGATATCTAGGTTGCAGGATCATTGTGAGAATGAGATAATGTACATTAGGGTCTAACAGTGTCTGCCACATGCTAGCACTGTATTAATATTAGTCACAAATCATTTTATCTACTCAGTGTTTTTCTCTTTAGCTGATATCTGCTACCTTGCTTCCTTCCCCTTCTTCTTTCCGTGGCAGATGTTTCACAGGTGATTTGTATTCCCTTACTGTCTCACCCATGTGCACAGGCATGGAGGATCCTAGCATATTATTGATTACTAATATTAACCATTATTCTTCCCCATCAATTATTGCTAGTTTCTTGGACACAACTTTTGTTCCTCGTGTATAAAAGTGGAAAAGTGGGATAAGGGCTGATGGGTGCCCTTTGATGGAAAAAAAAACTTGACTGCGGTCACCAAGAGGGGTGTCCGTTTTTGAGTATTATTACTTCATTTTCCACCATCCTGAGCCTCAGAGGCTTTAAACTAGGATATCTGGCATCATTGCCTTTTTCTTTCTAGGTGAGGCTCTGATCGAACTTTCTCTGTGTTCACTCCTGGAGGGCTGGGGGATTGTTGTGAGGCATGAGGTTTCAATTTGGTAAAATTAAATATTTTTGGTTAAATCTACTGTGAAATTGAAGCCTTGACTCAAACCTGACATTCAGTAGGATCCCTTTGAAAGTGGCCTGATTTTACTGCACTCAAATGGCTACAGTAGCCTTAGGTTCCTTTCAGATTATTGCAAAAGGAAGTACATTTCCAGGTGTAGAAAGGGCAGGTTGGGGTAGACAGAGCGTTGTGGGCATATTCTCTGCTATCTGTATTGTGGGGTCCTTTGTTATGTGGCTGGTGTATTATTTAGTGACCAAGTTACTGAATTTTGTGTGAGATGAGTGCATTACCACTGGACTCATCTTTGATTAATGGTATTACGTTTTTTTTTTTTTTTTTTTTTTTTGGTAGAATTAACAGCAGTGACAAGATTATCCATCTATGAAATGATAATTAGTATTTGGTCTAATATTCTTGGCTTTCTATAGGTACAGAAGTTTAGTTTGCTTAGGGAGACAATTGATATTACTAGGTTAAGATTGCATTTTTCAAAAAAATATGGAATACTTCACCAATTTGTGTGTCATCCTTGTGCAGGGGCTGTGCTAATCTTCTCTGTATCATTCCAATTTTATTGTATGTGCTGCCAAAGCGAGCACTAAGATTGCATTTTTTATGTAAGAAACAGAAAGTTGTTTGATTTTCTGTCTTTGTAAAATTAAACAAGACTAAAGTTTTAATTTTTGGTAACTGTAAGAATGTATTTTAAAGGCAGAGTTCTAAAATTTCTTAATTGACAGATTACTTACATGTAGAATTAAAAAAGCATACCTCAGTGGATCAAGCTTTGTAGCAATGTTCTGTCTCTTAAGGTCCTTATTGCTATCCCCATACCAAGTAGAGTTAGGAGCTTTATGTCTGTGCTTCTAAAATTTGCCTTGGGACAAGCATATCACAAAAATCTGTTTCTAGACTGTTGACTTAAACAAAAAAAATCAACATTTTATTTTAGAATACTTTGAGTTTTAAAGAAAAAATTTAAGGATAGTACAGAAAGTTCTCATGCACCTGCATCCAATTTTATTCTAGTATTTATATCTTATATGAATATGGTACATTGTCACAACAAATGGACAATATTGATACACTGATATTAACTGAAGTCCATTCATTATTTAGAGTTCCTCAATTTTTCTCCAAGATTCCTGGGATACCATTTGGGATGACGGCATAGAACAGAGAAAGCTAAAGCATTTATTTATATGTGGCATAAAGGAAGTAAGCCAATTTAATTACTTTAACAAAAACAAAAGAAATAAAAATACCAATAACCTGGTTTCATAAGTATAAATACCAAATGAATGCTACCTTTTGTTTACCAAGAGATCTTTCTAAAATCATTGCCTTGAAATGGCTTAATTAATGGGTTAGCCTAAATCAGGGACTCAGGCTCAGAAGAAACCAGACTATAAGAAACTGGAGTTCAATTAAGATAAAGAAAAAGGTTATATGCTAATGCAACCACAAAACCAGATATAATGTAGATAAATTTGGCTTGTTCTGCTAGTGTTGCATCCATAGTAGTGCAAGGTTTATTTTATTTTTTCAAGACAGAGGTTTTTATTTGCAATTTTTCACAACTATTCTGAGGAGCAGAACAGCGCAAATTCAGTGTTATTCCAGTTCTGGGGGACTTTCACACTGAGGCTGGCCAGATTCTGTTTCTTTGGACAGCCAGATCACATCTAGTGACATTTCTTTTTAAAAACTTACTCATTTATTTTTATTTTATAAATTTTACACCCACTGTTTTATAGAGAAGCCATATAGATAATGTATTAATTTGGTAAAATTAAATCTCTTCGGTTAAATCTGTGAAATTAAACACACACACACACACACACACACACACGCACACACACACAAATTCGGGAAGTCTTTTCCAAGAGGGCAAGTCAGAAATATTATTGCTTATGAACCTTCAATGTCTTAAATTTAATTACTATTCTGGTGCTAAAAAATGACCTCTTAGATTACTTCAGAGAAACTACAGCTATTTCTTACCATTTAGATGTTCATGGTTCTGAATGTGGATGGAGCAAGCTTGGGTTGTGAGGAAGATGGTAATTCTCTATATGTATACTTTGTTAAGTTTCAGAGAGCCAGTGATAAAAACTGGGGAGTCCTTTCCTCCAAATAGCCTTACCTTAAAAACAATAGCTGAAACTCCTGGACCCTCAAGATCAGGTATCAGGATATGTCTTTATCTCTGCAGGGCGAGAAATTAGGAGAGAAATTTTCTAAGTTTTTTTCCTAACTTTATGATTTTCTAACATTGTGCTCTAACTCTACCGTTGAAATTAAAGTTATAACTTATACCACAGCACAGCCATTTGCAAAATAGAATTTTTTTACTTAATGAAATGGTAACTTTCAAATTTCATTTCCCCTACTGTTTTTCTATGGGCATTAACTATATGGCTTGATTTACACAGCTTTTCCAAAGCCTTCCTTGGTAAAATGGCGTAAATCTGCCTGCTGTCAGAGCAGGTAAGGTGTGCACAATCCCCAGAATGTACAAGTCTACTATTAGACTGAATATACAGCCCGCAGATATAAGATGTCATCTCACACCCAGAACATGCTGCTTTCTTTGTCTCGCCAGCTGGCACATGACATTCAAACAACTGATAAGAGCGACAAGCAGCAGGTGTTGTACAGAAAGAAATCTATCTTTGCTTTTCTCAGAGGGTAACTATTAAGGAAAAGTAGTCTTTCTCAGATGATGAGATAGGTAGAAAACAGTGCAAATGAACAATTTGTCCAGTAAATCACCTTTGCTATCATAATGGTCTTTACACCTCCTGTTAGGCCTCACTGACATCTTCATGCATTCTGCTAACAGACTGTTCTTAAAGGATTATTGGTTTGGATATATTTTTCCTTAGGGAAGAGAACTTGATGGAGATTGGGTACCCCAGCTTTATAGCCTAGGCCCTGGCTCTGTTTTTGGTATTATGTGTATTTATTCTCTCAGCTTCACCAGTACTTAACTCAGAGTACCATCTTTCAGCTCTCCTGCTTTTTCCTTGGAGTCCCAGAACACCAGCAAGCTCTGAGCCCTGCCCCTGTCTCTTCCCAAGGATCTAAATCCACTGATGCCTACCCTTCTTTTACTATCCTTCATCCTTTTCCTGACCTTGTTTCATCCTTATACAGACTAGATTTCATCTCTTGTTCCTATGTTGTTATATTAACTTGGCAAAAATCCAATCCCTGGTTAAATCCCTAAGATCTGTTTTAAATGATTCATAGAAAATGGAACCAACAGCATTTTGGTCCCATTTGTCAAAACCACTTCCAGTTGAAGGATATTTGTGCTCTAGAAAATTAATAATTCATTTCTCCATTAGTTTCCATTTACATTCTTTGCCTCCATTCAATTATCTTAATTCTATTTAAACCCTCCGGTGGTCTGCCTAATATCCAAACCTGAATCATCTCCCACCTAACCCTCCTGGGAACTACTAGAGAGGTTCCTGAATATTTTTGCCACTTTACTTTGATATTCTAAAGCTCAAATCCATTAAGAAATGGTCTTCTGGTCCAGTTGCCCATTGAGGACCAATGGCAGCTGCTGCCCTTTGGTCAGTTCAGTACCCATCTTGCCTCAGGTTGGTGGCTGACACATATATTCTGATTTGATACAACTTATGGCCAATCGCCTCTTTCAACAAAAGCCACTTAATAATGTAAGTGCACTGATGGAGTGCCATTACCCAGATGAGATGGGGATATACTTACTGCAGTTAAAATATGTGAGGGGGAAAAGAAAAGAGGATGCATTTGTGTATTAATTTCCCTCTTGGAGGTTTCTTTCATATTTTGCTATCACTATGATGTCAACAAAATTCTGTTTTTAACCTTGGGAGTTAATTCTCCATATGTGACAAATGAATAATAATAATAATAATAATAATAATAATAATAATATTTACTGCACTGGGGTGTGTGTTAATATATGCAAGGCAATTCTCGTAATACTGATACGTACCCAGAATGCATGTATGTTAACCCTGTTTTAGTTGTCAGGTTGTAATGTGAGTGGCAATCTTTCTTTATCTTTTACCCACTGATTTTAAAGAGTTCACTTTAAAATAAGGTACCTACAAATTAAATTTTCTCTTTCTGAGCTTCTGGCCCATAGACATTGCAATGCTACCATACTCCTGTTGATTGGCTTTACCTACCCTAGATGTTTGAGCAGTAGATTTGGTAAGTGAACAAGGTATCTCTGTTTTGTTCAACTGTTTTGTCAGGGATGGAATTTTGTAGCAATTCAGTTGAAATTTCCTTGAAGAGGACACAGGGTCAACACAACAGTAGAGATATAAAAAAAGAAAACCCAATACGGCATAAAGTGTAATATGAAAATTGAAGAGGAAAGGGAGGATATCTTGGGTGAGAGAATGAAGTGATTCATCAAGGATGTGCTGTTTCAGATGGGGGGCGCGGTCTTAGAGAATGGGCATGTCATGCTAAGAGATATCAGTTTTCAAATAACTTGACAGAAATGAAGAAAATTAGTATAGTATTTGAAAAGTTGTACAGAAATATATACTTCCCTTTGTGTACTGTTGGCATAAGAGTGCATTGTTACTTTTGGAAAGTAATCTAGCTTTTATTAGAATTTGAATTGTGCATGGCACTTGAGCGAGGAATCCACTTTTGAGAATGGGCTTGAAAAAAAAGTAGTAAGTTGTAAAAATTTACTTACAACTATATTTACTTCAGTCTGTGTGTAGTAGTTATAAAAAGGGAATAAAAAATAAAACAAAAATGGAATAAACTGAATGTTCCTATAAGAATGGTAGAAAAAATTAAGAGCCACTTACATTTCAGTATATGAGGCTGTTATTAATATGAATAGAGCAGATATCTATAAATTGTGGTGAAAAACTTCTATGTAAATTATGTGAGGAAAGCTAATTACATATAAATATGTATATTACATGTACTATGACCTCTTTATAAAATAAATTGTCAAGTGTATATCTTTATGTATCTGTTTTACATATAAAAATGATTATTTAATCATGCATGTAATTATAGAATTCATCAAAACAGTCAATATTTATTAATAATGGTTGAGTATGTTATGGAAATATGAAATATTATGATGGGATATTATACTGTAACTAAAAATAATGCCTTCCAGCAAAATGTCATGGGAATGTAATGCACAGCAAGGGGACTATTATTGATAATATATTACATGTTTGAAAGTTGCTAAGAGAGTAAATCTTACAGTTTTCATGATAAGAATAAAGAATCTGTGACAGTGTGTGGTGACAGACATTGACTAGATTTATTGTGGCAATCATTTTGCAATGCATACAAATGTCAAATTGTTATGTTGCACACCTGAAACACATAATGTTTTATGTCAATTATATCTAAAAAAATAATACCTTCTATCCATTGAATTTAAAGATATTTTAAGTTATTAAGACTCCATTTTGTCAAAAGAAATAAATAGAAAAGTACAAAAGTAGTATATTTTTTATGTTTGCATCAATTTAAGGGAAATACAAATAACAACTTGCCAAATCAATCGCAATCGTTAATTAAAGATGGACTTAGAAAAAGGAGAGATCTAGCCTTTTTATTTTCGTGTATTTGTATTTTCAGTTTTAGATGACATGTAGCATTAAAAATGCATGAATTGTCTAATAAAAACAGAATAGAAACTTTGATTTTCAATTTACATATAAGTAGGATCTGAGAGGAGACAAGCTGAACTTCTCAATAGTACCGCTATCATTCCAAACCACTATCAGCACAGAAAATGATGAGTTGTGCTTAAAATGGCTGGTCAGTTTTATTTCTAAAGTATTTTGGCTTTTCCTTGATAGTTATAAACTCACATATAATTTAAAAATCTTTGAGAAGCTAAACCAGGGGATTAAATGTATTTTTTTTTTTTTTTGCCCCAAAGCAAGCACTGCATTGAAATTTTGAGAGAAAACTGCCATTTCTGGAGGGATAAGAAATCACTTCTTAAAACAAAACAAAACAAAAAAAAAAAAAAAGAAAGAAAGAAAGAAAAGAAAAAGAAATCACTTCTGTCTCTGCTCATTCCATAGAAACTGAACTCTGAGGTTATTACCTCCCCCTGAGGATACAAAAAAGGTCTTCTGCCTCTCCTTGTTAGCCTTCTGCATACTCATATACTGGAGAAGTGTTGAGAAACTGCCTGATAACAACTGTTATGTGCAGAATAATGCTTGAGCCCTTGATTTTTCTGGCAAAGAAAAATGAAAGTGAAATTTGATTGTTTTTAACATCTTTTATGCAATGGGTCCCTGAAATCCTAATTTTTCTGAATTTTTGTAAATAAAAATACATTTATAAAACTAGCTAATGTCAAACAGCAGAGGAACTAAAAGAGAGGAGATGGAGTAGGATGGTTTCACTGAAAGTGAGGGCAGCTCTGGCCAGTGTGGTTTGGTTGGTTGGAGCATCGTCCTGTACACTGAAAGGTTGGGGGGTTGACTCTCAATAAATGTAGTTTTAAAAAAGAAAATGAGGATAAAAAATATTATGAGACAATGAAAACCTATTTGGGAGAGCTCCAATGGGGATGGTTCTTTAACAAGCAGAGGAAAGAATATTCAGAGGGAGGAATGGCAGGTAATCCATACTGGAAAAGCAAAATAGGTTGAGGAAGAAGCTAAGCGGGTTTAGAGAGCAGACCAAATTTATGAAGTGTATTAAAATTAGGAATTGACACTTGAAGCTCCTGCCTGAAATGAGTGGATTAATGAACGCGATTTGTTATTCTGCCTGGAGACAGCCTATAAAATTCCTTAGCCAGAGAAAATATAGTTTTAATCAGTCACACAAAACAACTTTCTTCGTGTACCTCGTAATAAAAAGCTTTATCAAGATGATGCATGGGAAGAGTACAGTGTGTGTAACACTTTAGTATATTAGAAAACTTTTATACGCCATCTACTCACTTGACTTGTTTTTTACAGGTTCCTGTAGAAATGTAAAGGTTTGTGTTAAATTTTCTCCATTAGAAGGCTGCTACTTTACCCCAGAAAGAGTTTTAGGATGTGATGAATGCAGGTTAGCCATAGTATTGTATCTTTATTTTGTGGAGGTATATCTAGAATACTTTTCAAGCTAAGCAAATTCCAAAGCCTTGAGGTCTCCATCACTCATGTTTGATGTTGAGGGTGGACTGTGGCCTCCAGCTTCCTAGTGTGGAGAAGGGAAACAGAGGAGAAAACTAAGAACAGAGCTTCTGCAAAAAAAAAAAAAAAAAAAAAAAAAAACCCAAAAAACCCAAGTATAACCAATACTGTCTTCTAATATTCCCCAGTCTCCTACTTACCCTTTTCCTTCTGATACACATATTGAAGGTAAAACCAAACTGACAGAATGCTTGCTTTAACTGAGAGAAATTTTTATTTTGTGTTATTTTGTTTGTATCCAGTTTTTGAGAAATTATTTTTCCACTAGGAAATTTTTGGGGCACAAAATTTTTGACAGATAAATATCAATTATTTGAGAGTAACCTGAAATTTTGGTTATTTTCTTGGACCAATTTCAACCTCATTTTTTTTCTATAGCTAGCTGAAGTTAACCTTTAATAAGATACTTTGTGTTTAGGTGCTAAACCAAGCTGACAGAGACTTACATTCTTTGATGTGATCAACAAACCAACTTTGCAGTCTTCCCTTAATACCCACAAATAAAGTTTGTAGACTGGTCTTAAGTTCTAAGCTGAATGAGCTCTCTAGTATTTAAATTTAAAAAAAAATAATTTCTAATTGTTGGTTCAAAGTTAATCCCTAATAGATCCTTCCTTAATGGCGCAGAAAAGAATGAGTCTGGGAGTTAAGCACACCAGATTTGAGCCTACTTATTGCTCTACTTCAGACTATTTAACTTTGAGCCTAAAATTCTCCATCCATAGAATGGAGTGATAATAGTGTCTGCTTGTTAGGATTGTTATAAGAATTAAGCTAGCTAATGCACAAGGACACTAACCATAGTGCCTATCTTTACTGACTATCATATATGTTAGCTATCCATCACTATTATTATCATTGTTATTTCTTGACTAATCAAATGCATATTGAAAATGTTTAGTGCTATTTATAGAGTTGACCATTCTGTCATTGGAAATAAACTATTTGGCTTCTCATGAAACTTTTTCCCTTTAAGCCAAGGTAATTCAAATAGTTCAGTAACTGGCCTCACTTAGATTTCAGAATTCCTGGTAATAACAGTTCTGTGTGCTTCACTGGCCATCAGGCCACCCAAGGAACTGACACCATCAACAGTTATAATGACAGGTGACCATGGTGGAGATACTCTACTGATGGCAGTGTTACTTAAAGTATGGGATTTGGCAGCAAGACCCCAGGCCTTCACAGATGATGTGATCTTAGGCAAGTCATTAAACCTCTTTAAGTTTAAATACTTCCAGAGTGGAGATAATAGTAGAATTTTCCCCATAAGGTTTTTTTTTTTTTTTTTTTTTTTGAGGATTTAAAGGGATAGTGAGTGTTAGGTGCATAGTAGAATGCCTGGCATATGGTAAAATGCTTCATGTGGTGCTCCAACCAAATCAATGACAGCAACACCACTAATGACTCGGAAGAGACAGGTATATTGTTGGAGGAGCTAAGATTTGGATCATCCAATAGCAGCAATTTTCAACCATTTTTATCTCATGGCACACAGAAACTAATTACTAAAATTCTATGGCACACCAAAAATATATTGTTTGGCAGTTATGACAAAACTAGGTATAATAGATTTAATTTTGATTCATTCACATCAGATAGCTATTGTTGTGTTGGCTGTTGCCTTTTTTTTTAATTTGACAGTCCAAGGGGAAAGAGGTCAGTGTCCCTGACTAAATAGTCAAGTAGTTCATGCTTTAAACATTCTTGTGACACAGCTGTGTTCTTCTTGTGGTGCACCAATTAAAAATCACTGGCTTAGAGGGATGGGTAGGATTGGGATGGTATGGAAGAACAGAAAGGGTGTTATAGCCATAGTGGAGATTGGATCCAGAATTTATAAAGCGAAAGATGACCAGGAGTAGCAGTTTCCAATATAAGATAATATCTCTATATTTAAGAGTATTTTGCATGCCAGACTTAGGAGTTCAACCTTAATCTTTAAGTTCAGACTTAAACTATAAGGGTCATCATTTATGGACCACATATAATGGTTTTCTGAATCTGAGACAAGAGATAGTGATCTGCCTTTTTAACAAGGCTTCTGGAAAATTCTATTGCAGATAGTTTATAGATTACAATTTGAAGAATGCTGCATTAAATATGAATCATTGTATGTAATCAAGAGGGGAGAGATTAGCTTGTCCATGATTAATTGCCTCGTTGGTGCTTTTTAAAACTATCCTTGGCCTGGGAGACTTACTAAAGAATAGATATGGTACCTAATTATGAAAAATCCAAATGAGGATTATCCTGGAAAGAAATCTTTTCAGCAGTAAGTACCAGGAAATAAAGCTTATGTAAGGGACTAATTTGAATGTTAGAATTAAAGTTTATACTTTAATGTTGTTACCAAATTATCTTGATGACTAATGTGCAGTTTCTGATACTCAAATAATTTGAGGTGTAGTTACTTGCTTAAGGACATACATACAAGGAGCAAAGCCTGGAACTTGACTTAGAAATTTTGGGCTTGAATTCCAGTTCAACCACTTCCTAGGTCTAAACTCAGATAGCTGACCTAATCCATGATCCACCTCAGTCTCTTCAGGTGTAACAATCCTTGCCCTGTACAGGGCTTTCACACAAAGCTTGGGAAGAATATGTGAAGCTGCGCTGACATGTGACTGTACAGCTCTGCATACACTTAGAACAATGAAATTCTTCTTAATGCCATGAAGAGGGAACAAAATGGGGTGAAGGCTCAAATAAAGAGAAAATTAATCTGGTGCAGGGCATCAGGAATAACTTCTTGGAGGTGACAGCATTTGAGTGAGCCCTGGAGACTGGATTCCATGGGCTGGGAATTGATGGGATGGTGTTCAGGGCATTCAGGTGGTGGAGAAAACAGCCAGGACACATGACTGAAGCTTACAGATGTAGGCACTTTGAGGGTTAGAGAGGTTAGGGTTAGGTAGTTTAGATTTAATAAAATATAGGTAAAAGTAGTCATTTGGTGAAAAATAGATAAAGTGATAAGATTTTGATTTGAATGAAGAGTAAGGCCCCAATTTTATAACTGACAATTTACATACATCCCCTTCACTTTCTCTATGTGTTTTAGCCTGTCATATTCCCTCTTTCAGCTGCATGTTATTCAAGGTAGGGCCATTAATTTGTTTTAGCACAGTTATTGCCTTGAACTATGAAAAATAAGTCTATCTTACCGGTGTACACATCTATGGTGACTAATTGCCCTAGGTTACTTAGGTCTAAGGGGTTTCAGGACTAGAACTGAATAGTCAGCTGCAGGTGAACTGGATGGTTGATTACCCTGGCATCCACCTAGAATGTGGCCAAAGCTGAACGCTGATTTTATTAGGAGACTCGTTGTTGGGGAGCTGGTTCTGATTATGTCAGATGGAGATGAAATTTGGAAGGCTTTGAATTTCAAGTCAAAGAAACTTTATTATAATCTGTGAGAATCATGGCACCATCAATTTTGAATTTGGAAGTGATATTATTACCTCTGTGTACTAAGGTTGATAATACTGCATATGGTGGAATTGTAGTGCGAGAAAACTCTTAGCACTTAAGTCTTTCTGGGAGAAGCACAGATGAGATCATTACCATTGATAGGGTCTGAGACAAGTAGAGTCATTTTTCTTGGAGATATCAAGAAAATGACTTTAACACACTGTTGTCTAATTGTCAAATTTGGGTATTTAGCGCAACAAGAGCCTCGAAATGAAGAAGATGACTAATCTGGGTAGAGCATTTCAGGGCAGAAGCTAGAGGAAGAGATAAATTTGACTTTTATACTAATAATGGAAACTAATATTGCCCCTTATTAACTGTCACTGCTACAAAATGGTGGTTACTTTGCAAAAGCCCTGGTCTCAAGTTAAAATAACTTTCCAATATTTTAGGTTGATTTTCCCTGGAAGCAGGCCCTGGGACAAGGATGTGAATATGAGTACTTTATTAGAGATTTGATTACAGGAGCGTAAGTGAGGAGGCAAGAGGAAGAAGCCCAGACAGGAATATCAAACAGGTTATTGCTGTGGGTATTTGGAGCTCTGAATCCTGGACATCCATACAGCACTTATGTTAGAGTTTTCTCACCTGAATGGCAAGGCAGCTGATGTATTTATCTTCCAATTTCCATTATTTATTGGCTGGTAGGTGCTCCCAGAAGCATTAACTCCATTTTGTGCTTACATGGTCTCACCATTACTGTGCCCATTGGCCCCAAATCCAGCTGCCAGCACTTGCATCTCTTTAACTGAAGTCTTCCTCTGTACATGTGGCTTGCTGGAAGTCCCAGGGAATTAGAGGCTTTTCTTCTCCTAGAAACAGCCCAGCTCTTGGCCCTTTTGTGGGATAGTTTTAATTTCCCATAGCTCTCCAGCTGAATTAAGTTCAAGTTACCCTAAGTGATCATTTGCTTGATAATACACTTTCCTAGGCTCCCTTCTACCCTCTGTTCCACTCCCCTACTCTCCTACCTGTGCTAGGTAGGGTCACCTCCAGCATTAACTATCTGCACTGGAATCTTTGCTCCAGTATCTACTCCCAGGGAATACCAAACTAAGGCAGATACCATATTACTTTTCATTTAAAAAAAATCTAAGTGAAAGAACGCTTTCTGAAACTAGTTATAACTAAGATGATGACATTTTACCCATTTTTTTTAAAAAAAGAGAATTGTCCATGAGAAAAGCCACAGTCGTTTGCTAAGAATTGTTTCAGGTATAGTCTGACTGGGAGCAGCTGGAACATACCGGGCACTTTCCCATGGCATTGCCAAGTCCAGCCCCTACTATTTCATTTTAATGATGACCAGACAGGTCCCAGCTGGGGGGATAGAAGAAGGAAATATACATTCAACTGTAAAAATAATTTTACAGTTTATAACAGGTAAGTAATAGCAAGGCATCCTAATTCACTCTTATTTTATACAAAAATATGCAGATATTAAAATCTAAAGAGGAATTTGTGCTTTAAAGAGAAATATGAAGCTCTGGAGGTTGTGTAACTGCCTCATCACTCACCCGCTTAATGACTATAGTTATGATTTCAAAAAGGAAATACATACCCAATTATTTTACTGAATATTAAAGAACATTGTAGCCTACATAAGAACTTCTTTTGGAATGGAATGGAAAATAACAGATTATAGTCACAAGGCACTTACTCTATGTTTTAATATTAATATGTTGCCATGTTTTTTGGAGATATTGTTTCAGAAAATTAGTCTCAGGTTTCCATATTTTATGAGATGATTTAATTAGCCATGGAATGTCTATTTTTGTTACTTCTAAGGGGAGCTCTAGAACTTCAAATCATAATTGAAATATTTCAATGATGTGGTTGCTTAGCAACAAACTATATAGGCAGACTGATCATTTTGCTTAAACTTTTGTTACTTTGAACTTTTAAAATTGTTTTCAGCAGATTACTTTGCTGTAAAATGTGTTTTTTCCTCCATAACTTTAAATGTATATTTGTACCTGAGATGTTTTTCATAGATCATGGCTGAAATTTAATGTCCTTGGAACTATCTCTATGAGCCAGGTGGACCTTGGATCATAGGAATTAATAGAAACTTTATGATTAAAAAAAAAACTTCACTGGTTCAAATCCCTAGCCAGGGCGCATAACCAGGTTGCAAGCCAGGTCTCCAGCCAGGCCCATAGCTGGAGGCAGGTGGAAGGCAACCATACATTGATGTCTATCTCCCTCTCTGCCTCTCTCCCTTCCCCTCTCTCTAAAAATAATAAATAAAATCTTTTTAAAAAATTAACAGAAATCTTCAAAAACATCTCAAATAATGCTAGGTTTTTTAAGAGCAGCAATTAACTATGTTATCAATTCAAAATGATGGGCCCTGGAGTTCACACGTGTTTTCTCTTCCAAACTGCTCCTTGTAGTCTGAGACATTCTGCTCCCCATACTATCAAATGCCCAATTGTTTCCTTAATAAATTAACATTATAATAGCAAAGATTTTCATCCCTTTTTGAATCAATGTGTCTTCCATGCAGGTTCACCAGGAACTGTGCATTTAGTGGACAGTACATGAACTCTGGAGTCACATGGACTTTGGTTAAAGTCATGTGGACTTACTGCACCATTTGCTATTTGGGTGACCTTACCTAAATTAGTTTATGACTCTGAGCCTTAGTGTTCTCATTTACACAAGGTCCATAACAATACATCTCACAGGGCTAATAATGTACAAAAATGATGTACAAAGAGCACCATCTCTTAATGTAGGTGCTCAAAATAAGGCAAAAGTGAAAACATGGTGAAAAAATGTTTCAGAGATCATCTAGTTCAAGCTCAGGATAGATTGTTGTCCTGCAGACCAAACATGGCTTATAGATATATCCACTGCTGATACGCCTGCCTTTGCTGGTCAATGCATCTTTCTCTAACAAATACTACATCCTAAGCTGTTACTCTCCGTTGGTCACTATGGTGTGTTTGGGAAGATGCAATTTAGAGAAAGACAACGTTAGCTGCTCTAAAGTCAGAGTCTAATTTTAGAGTGGAGAGAGAGATTAAAGAAGAAAATTTGTCAAAAACACGATGTTGCATATACGGTGGAAAAGTATAGATAATGGCATTCCTACATATTGACTTTCTTTGACCACACAGCATAGTTTTTCATGCTTTAGTTTTTCATTTATATTCAGTCTGTAGCCTCTTAGCTGCATGTAGTGGACCTCTTAGGAATTTCTTACCTCTACCAGACTATCATACACTCTACTCACTTCACTCAATCCATATCATTTATCTGTGTTTTATGTTGCTCCATTCTATTCCATGGAAGTAAAATAGCATGACCACTGCACAAACCCATAGAAGGCTCTCTGCAAACATGCCTGCTATCCCCTGCAGTGGTGGAAAAACCTTGATAGCAAATAACTTTGGCTTGATTCTATTTTATCACTTACAGTTGATGTGGTCACAGGAAAATCAGTAATAACCCATTTGGGCCTGATTTCTTTTTCGACAAAATGGAAATGATAATACCCCCATTGTTAAAGGGAACAAAATGAAATAATGTAACAAAAGTGTCTTGCACAGGGCTATGTGTACATAGGTTATGAATTGTATCCTTTATCATATATTCATTATATAACAGACTTACTTGAAAACTGAATATATACCAGGCATCATTTTGGCCATAGAAAATAATAAGTAGATTATGTCCTTGACAAGCCTACATTTGATAAGGAAAAGGGAGCATAAAAAAAGAGAAGTCATAAAAATAAGCACTATTTTCTTTGCAGCATTCCATGGGAACAGCAAGAAAAGAATGTACCTCATGACACAGTTAAGAAAAATGCTGAAAAAGGAGATGACATTAAGACTGGATATTAGAGTAGGAATGGAAGCTTCCCATGTAAATAATGAGATAAATTGGAAGTATTTGAATGATTGAACTTCAGAAGAGAAATATTAGTATTTCATGGTTCATCTTTCAACTTTTTAGTGAAAACCTGTGCATTATATTTTCATTAGACTGTTCCTGAAAGGAAAAGCGAGAGATTTAGTGTCAGCTCATTAGTCTAAAAGTCACACTCTTTTAGGCATGGAACTCTATTTTAAGCATTGCTAGGAATGAGGCATTTGATAGTATTGAGTAGGGTTGGGAATGTGAAAATACTGTTTTCACTCTGTAGTTGCATGAATTTATGATTGTGAATGGCCCACTGTAGAGGCAAAGTTATAGACAAATTTTTTATTGCATTGGGTTGGCACCCCTAACATCCCTCTCCTGCCCCCTCAGTTATTCAAGACTCAACTGTACAGCTAGCTAAGGTCTCCACAGATAAGATATAATCAGCAAGGGCATGAATTGGACACTTGTCTTTTATTTTTCAATAAAATTTATTTTATTCAGATTTTAGATTGGTTTAAAGGCATTATTGCCCATATGCAAATCAAATTATATTTAATTTTCTCTAAATAGATATGAATTTCAGACATCTTTACTCTTTACCTTATGTAGGTTTAGTCTTCATTCTACTCCATGTGCGGACACAAGGCTTAACAATTTTATTTAGGTCAACAAATGGCTATTATCTGCAGTTATCTAGCCATAGCTTTACCCCTGAATCATGAATTTGTAAGGCACTGCTTTCTAATGTTTACAGCTGATTGCTGCTCTTGGTACTTTAACTTAGAGGTTAAAAGTACCCCAATTCCTGTTCCTATACTAATATATTTATTACTTTTAGTACCCATGTGTTCTCTTCAAAACACTACCCACATGATGGTTTTCATTGATTTACGGTATAAATTTATCTTATCCTAGTATAGTTGTTATAAAATGCAAATGTTTAAGATAGCTTTAAGTCTCATGTAAAGGTGGCCTTTGTGTCAAAAATGTTGCTATTATGAGTTGATTTTCTACAGAGCTAGAAAGGAAGGCTACAACACATTTCATTTGGGGGCCTTCCCAGCTCTGTGACAGTGAATTACTTAGGTCAGCCAATTGATTCTCTCTTTGCCAAGATTCCTGAAACAATGTTTTAGAAAGAGGCTTTTTGGATGGAAATCATCAACACATGTTACATCGTGCAGCTCTACGGTGTATAAATTTCTAAAATGACCCTCTTTGCTGTGGTCCTACAATTGGTACCCCACTAGATCACTTTAGCACTGTGCTCTTATACATGTAATATTCCCAGAAATTGTTTGATTTGAGATGTTTTGTTAGTTGGCATTTTTGGCATCATTTTTTTAGTTGGCACTGTTCCTTTGTCATCTGGAGAACCTAAATTTCTGCCTGAAATAACCCATAGTGTTTGCGAAAGAAACCAGCCCTTTTGGGGGACCTCTCCATGCCTACTCTTCTTAACATCTCCAACATTCAAAACAAGTGGGGGAAATAATTTCCATTCTCCTCTAGCTATGGCTTTTTCTTCATTCTCAAATGATGGTCAGCTTTACCTACCCCTCTTATCCCACCACCTATCATGAGATTACTGCTTCTATAGCTATTACCAGAAAGGTATATCCTAATATAAAACCTATAGCAAAATGAACAAAGGTCAGAATGGCCAATTATAAGTAATTTCTCCCTGATGCTTTAATAGAATAATTTCTGTTAAAGAAACAAAAGAAGTCAAACACACAAACAAGCAAACAAACAAAAAATCCCAACAAAGCTTGTACCTCTCGTAATATGGCAGAGTGTTTAAAGGGAGGGAATTTGAAGTCTGGCTTACGGTGGAATCTTGAATCTGCCACTTATTAGTTCTGTGACCTTGGAGATGTTACTTAGCCTTTTCTATGGTCCTCACTTTTATTCTCACAGAGTAGATTGGGTAATAAATAAGATCAATACACTAACTGACACAAATTAGTATTTTTGTCATTATAATCTATAATCACCCCAAAAGCTCTGCACACCAAAATATTTTTCATAACTGAAAACATGAAATAAGGTTCTATTTGTGAAACTTATTTGGAAGAAAACATTAACCTGAACAGATTTGAGACTACTCACACTTTATTTAGTGTTAATATTTATTCATTTTTCTATGGAAATATTACTATTATTATTTTTGGGTGCTGTTGTAATACACAGGTTACCTTTCTAAATTTAAAGAAATTCTGAAATACATATGATGTCAAGGATTTCTTTAGAAAGTTGAAAATATGGCATCACCATTTCTTTTATTTCACTCAGAAATTGCTTGTTATCCATAATGGCCCCCAGGATGTCACAAAAATCATTGCTCTAATTTACCAGCCACCAGTATCTGTACAGGGTTTTACCTACATTGGCAAATTCCCCTTTTTAGAGATCTTGAGAACATTTGGAATAAGGATGAGATCTCTTCTGCACTTTTGCTGGCATCTATGTCATAAGTTTTTCATACAAGTCATTTGCTAGAACAAAATAGAATTGTCATAAGTATGACAACTGAATTTCCTCATTCTGCAAAAATTCTAATTTTTGAATGGCCTTTGCCTCACTTGTTATTTGAAAAAGTAGGGTATTTTCCAGTTTTCTTTGTGTATTGGTCTCCTTTGGGGATTCTTATGAAGCAAGATCTCTGGACATGGGATTCAAACACTTTTAGCAGCTCTAGGCAACTGTGCACAACTTCAATTGCCTTCAGCTCCTTGAGTTTTTTAAAGCATGCTATGAACACTACAATTCCTTTCTTTCTCTGCTTGCTGGATTATTTTTCTCCTTTATCACTTTCTCAGGGTCTTTTCCTTTCATATTTTGTTTTTGGTCTTATGCATGGTCAAAGAGCATTGTCTCCATTCATGTAATACTAACAGGAAGGGGCATTAGTTAAGCGTTGCTGCACAACAAATTACTCCACAATTGTGGGGCTTAAAACTACAATCATTGTTGGGTGGTTCTGACTCAGGCTGTCTCATAAGGTAGCCATCAAGATGTCAAGTGGGTCTGTAAGTCATCTGAAGGCTTGACCAAGCCTGGAAAATCTGCTTAGAAGCTTATTCATGTGGCTGTTTGTCAGAGGCCTCATTTCCTCTCTATATGTGCCTTTCTGTAAGTGCTCAATGGGGTTTCCTTACAGCATGGTGGCTGGGTTAAAAGGCAAACTGTCAAAGGAACAGGACCACAGAGGCCGTATCATCTTTTATGAGCTATCATTAAAAGCTACACAGACTCATGTCCACCACATTCTTTTGGTCATCCATTAAGGTGGTGGGAAATTGACTCCCTTTTTTTTTTTTTTTCAGAATCAACCCCATGGGGTTTATATAATTTGAGAGCATAGCTTTAAACAGACTCTACTTTTTAATGGGAGTGACAACATTGTGGAAGAGAGTGCAGAAACATGGCAATATTGCTGTGGCAAAAATTTCAGAAAATACTAGGTCACACTGGATCTTCTAAATCACAGATTTCTCAAACCAGCCTTGGTCTATGGAGATCCACTTAGGCCCTAACTGGGGTAGAAAGAAGGGGAGAAGTGAAGGGGAGACCATAGATTAGCCTCTACAATGTCAAGAAAGATCACCAGGGCTTTCTTCTAGTTCCATTTTAGCCACCATCTTTTTAAAATTTATTCCCCCTCTATTAGCCTGGCTGAAGACATGATAATGTAAAGTCAAGAAATGCGTTTTTCTGCTTGGTTTTCTTACTTATGACTTCCCTAATCTTATTTCCTGGGGAGATGACTAGATATTAGATGTTGAGATCATCATTCTTTATTAGTCAGCTGGAATGTCATGAAATTTATTTTAAAAAGTGATTTTTGCTGAGCTAATTGCTGCTCAGAAAAGGCTGATATGAGATCACGGTGTATTTCAAAACTCTGATTTGTAAAGATAAATGAAATAGAAGCCCATTACAGAAATAATGTTAATGCATGAGAAAATGCCATGGGAAATAATATAAGCCCCTCATCATTGAATTTCTTAGGGTGAGATATGCTATGTATATTTAGGTTCATTAGGGACATGCTTTGTCCTAAATGTGGTTTTACGCTATCACAGCTGTGGTTCTTTAAAAAAAAAAAAAAATTAATAGTCACTCTCTAATCTTACTCTCTTCCTTTCAAATTAGAAATAGGTCTCTTTTAACCAATTCTGTCCCAAAACGAAAGGCATGTCCTAGTTGTTTGGATGTCCATATTGCTGTGCTTGATTGGCAAAGTTGCACTAATACTTCTTTTCTCCTCCTCCCCTCCCTCTCCCCTCCCCATGCC